>ML675624.1:61317299-61341382 GCA_007922155.1 Mesoclemmys tuberculata | reverse complement strand
GGCTCTGAACTCTGGGGGAGTGCACACTCCAGAAGTGGGGTAAATAATGGCACTGTGAATGCCTGGTAGACAAGTTTAATACTGTATACTGTTTTTATTAATTGGTTTATTCAACTGCCCCTGTGGTTTATGTTTAATTTCAGCCTTATGCCATGTTTCTTTATTTTGTTAAGAAAATGTGTGTTAACTCTAATTTAAGTATATTGCATGTTGAGTTTGCATAATTGCAATTGTTAAATTAGATTTATGTCTCAGATTATTATAATTTTAGACTAGGTCTAGTCCTGGAAGCTCCCAAGGCCACTATTGAGCATGTGCAGGGGCCAGCCAGGTGGAGGCACCGCCAATTTTAAATTCCTTTAGAAATAAAGGGACTGCAGCAGAGGGGTGGACAAAGGATTCCCAATTATCCTACATCAACACTGGGATATTCAGGATCTCCTTTATTGTCAGAAACCTTAGGCGCCCTTGCACACCGGTGAGTGTTGCCTGCTCCCAAGTAACCCAGTGAAGGAAGAGGGTTACAATGTCTCTCTGCTATTGTTTTCCTTTTTCTGTTTGACACATCTTGTTCCTGTTTATTTATTTTAATGGCTCAGAAATTATCAGCTCTTTCTGATGACATTGTTTGGGCACTACTGCAAATCAAGGATGACAAGGTCTAGAAGTATGGCTTAATTAAAAAAAGATGGTTAATGTAACTTGAGTATCAAGTATTTTTGCCTTAAAACTGTACTAGCCAAAAATAATTTAAAGGCAATAATGGAAAATAATTTGATCTTAAAGAACACTGTTTTTTGAAAGGTACCATTCAAACCTGATCAATGAGCCTTTTATTTTAGTTTCACTTTAACATTAACTCAAGAACTGATAGATTTCCTAGATTAAATTTAAGATAAGTGTGTGCCCATGTGGCTCTACTACTGTAAATTATCAGAATCTTGCCTTGTCAGCTACTGGTTTATAATGTATGGATTCAAGTCTTCCTCAGTGAGGAAGATATGCTAAAATGCCAATGGTGATTGGCCTCAGGTATATGAGAGTGCAGATTCTAGTCTATTGTTCATTAGAAATTGTTAGTTTGCCATTTTAATATTTTACATTTCAGGACCCAATTACATACAGTAGCCACCCGTCATTTTCAATATGTGCTAATATTCTTGTAGCTCATGCTTACATATGTTCCTACTTGTAATTTCCTGAGGATCTTCTACATGGTTTGCTGTACTCTCTCTCATGTTCTTCTCTTCTGACAGAGTATTAGCACTTATGCTAACTAAGTTAGCGCTTTGCTTAGCATGCATTTTGTCATGAATTTATGTGATCCCTTGATTTGAAAATACATGACAGTATTTTCACCCTTCACATTCAAAGTGTGAATGGGTGGGCTAATATTGGGGGTATCAGATTTAAATCAGGAATCTGATGATTGTAATAGGGAAAGCATTGAAATCAAGATGGTGTATTGCTTAAAAGTGTGATCATTCTCCTAATGTTAGAATATACATTTATTCACAGCAAATTTAAGGTAATGCAATATATACTGTACTTCACCACTCACCGCCTCTAAATATGCAGAGTAAATCCAGAGGAAAGGAGCAAAAACTGGATCTATTTCCAAAACTCAGGATGCAGCTTCCACTTCTGTTGAGAACATATTGAGTTCTTCTGCCACAGCTGAGGCCTTAGTCAGATCACCACTTAATTATAGATCATGCATATTACATTCAAAATGCATAGTTTACCTGAATGCTCTAATGCACGTTATTTATTCTCAACATGAGGCCATTTTCTGTCAATAGCTTTTAGAAGGGATCATGTAGACATAATACATTTGAGCGGGAAAACTAAAAAGAAGGCCAGAGATGACATTCTTATAATTACACTAAGCATGCAAACAGAGGACAAATTAGAACCTGGCTCTACTGTGTAAACTTGGGGAATCTTTATAGAACAGTACACAGGGAGAAACAATTATTTGTTGACTATAGCACTAAATTGCTACAAAATTATATGTGCCCAAGATGGGGAATAAAAAGTTACCACAAAAGAAAGAATGCTGAAAACAAGAGCTATAAAATACCATACACTTTAATAGTGCTAAAGGAAGCTCAGAAAATAAAATGAAGAATTAAAAAACAAGTATAGTTTGTTTAGTAGGACTAAAACAGTCTGAAAAGTGGTTTTGTGCTTTTTGTGTGATTGATTATTTATACAGAGGGGTAGCTGTGTTAGTCTGTTATTTGCAAAACAGCGAGAGTCCTGTGGCACCTTAAAGACTAACAAATGTATTTGGGCATAAGCTTTCATCAGACGCATGATGTCTTCAGGACTCTCACTGTTTTATTTATTCAGCTTCTCTAGGAAGACACTCCATTATGAAGTAATTCCTTTAACATGCATCACCATGTATTACGTACTGGAAAAAAACAAATTCTTTTTCACATCAATATCACCACCATACTGAGCGGTCCTCAAAATACTGTCACAGAGGCATTAATGCAAATAAACTGCTGGCTTAGAATATCCCCACCATTACATATAAAAAATTAAAGTTACCAAGCAATATTGTATTAGCTTTAAATGACTAAGTGGGAAATGGCTATATTTTAATGGGAACCACTTTATTAAGGAGACAAAAATGCTCTTCTATGGCGATGCTTAGTTACAGCTTTAACATGTTAAGGCTCGCATATTGTACATCAAGATATATCCTTTCTTCCTGAGATTTGTTATATGCAGACACCTGCCAGAGGATCTCTTTTTGTTTGTCAGTAGGGTGACAAGATAGCAAGTGTAAAAAATTGGGATGGGGCTTGGGTATAATAGGTGACTGTATAAGAAAAAGCCCAGAATATTGGGACTATTCATATAAAATGGGGACATCTGGTTACCCTATTTATCAGACAAGCCATTTTGAACAGAGAGAGGATATGTTGGAGGGGGTTGTTTCTTTGTATGTTTTTCTTTCTTTGTGAAAGGAAAGGTTTTACAACTTTTGGAAAATTATTTCCTTGGAACGCTGCATCTTACAAACATTAAGAGTATGTTGCCCGTCAGATCGACCTCTCTGGATCGACTCAGTGGTCAGTGAAGACCCACTTCTATCAATCCAGAAGTCAACGCTGTAAACCTCCTCCTCAAGTGACAGTTCCCGTCGGCGCAGTGCAGTGAAGACGCCACACAGAAGGGAAGCACAGCCGTTGACGTCCTGTCAACTGCCACCGAATCACCCAGTAAGTGTACTGTTTTATCCATTTATCCTTACTATGAAGTTTTATTTTGGAGTACTCCTGAAAAAGATGAGTGGTTAATTGAAGGTTTTTAATTAGACGGAGACCAGAAAGAGGATAGAAATGCTACTACTGCTGACAGCTGAGGGAGATGATACTTTAGCTCAATTAATTTATATACTGCATCTACTCCTTTTGGATCATTCAAATTGTCTCTGGGAAGGATTCCTTACACTAGCATAGAGAAAAGGAAAAGAAGTCTTTGGGGAGGAAGTAAGTACTGTCTCCATAATGTTTCCACCCCAGATTATCATGAGATCGAAAATAAAAAAAACAAAAAAAACAGGCTTCTTACATGCCATTGGGAAGCCACTGGACAAACATCCCTCCCTCCAAACTCCTGGATTTTGTTTTGGAGAATAGTATCCCCATCTGTTAAAAGAGCTTTTGTGTGATTCCAAGCAAACTAAACTACCCTACTAGTTAATCTCGACAACAAAAATCTGTGTTACTTCACTATGAAGTTGAGCAAGACTACCTAAACCATAGCTTGCTGATTGTTACTCGCCACGCCAGCTGAAGTACTTTCTAAAATAGTGTGTATTCATGACACAGTCTACACTGCTTCTGTGTTTAGCAATATTCATTTAGTGCTTCCCTGCGACCTTTATAGAATGTAGAGTTCCAGAAGTCTACCATTTGAATTTCTCTACGGAAACTGACCTTGTCTGAGTTATGAATGATGGTGATAGAATCTTCTAACCTCAGGGAAGGTTACCACAGTACAGAACACTTGAGAAGGGAAAGTAAAGATAGAATTGGAGGGACGTGTGCCCTCCAATGGAGTATAAAATAAATAATCTGTTCGCCTATGTTCAAAACTCCCATAAGAGAAGTAATTCTGGAGAAGATTCTCTGAAAGGTAGCTTGAGAATCCAGTCACAAATGGGAGAGTATTTTAAAGCAGCTCTCCTAATTCAATGCTTTATTTTACCTTTCATGGTCGGATATTTAACAGGTTAATTTAAAATCCTTTAAAACAGACAAAAAGCAGAGAAGGTTGAACACTTGTACTAATCATATCAGACATCACTGCAGAAGAAGGTCACACACCTAACACAGTTATTTCAATGGACAAAATTCAATTACCAAAGATTACCTAATGGGCTCTGCTGAAGAAACAGTAGAATTTGGATTTATCTACAGCTCTACATTAAAATAGTACAAGTATTACATATTTTATATGAAAGCACAAAGAAGGCTGACAGTCTTTGGATGCATTAACACAGAATTGAGTAGTAGCAGGGTATTAATATTACCGCTGCATATTGGCACTGATGAAACTAGTGTTAGAACACCATGTGCAGTTTTGGTGTTAACGCTTTAAACAGCAAATTGAAAAACTCAAGAGGATTCAGAAGAGAGCTACAATGATGAGGTGTTGAAAATGTGCCTTAAAATGAGAAACTACTAGTTCAAATTATTTAGCTTACTGAAGAGAAGGTTAAAAGGTGATCATGATCTCAAACAATCTTACATAGGAAAGATAACTGATATCACAGAGCACTTCAATTTAGCAAAGACATAGTAAAATCCCATGGCTGGAAAACTAAACTAAAAAAATTTAAACTGAAATATAGCTCATGATGGCCCAAGATATTTTTATTTGTGTGTCAGAGCTGAATTGTATCTTTATCCAGATCCTGCTCCCATTTAAGTCAATGGCAAAACCTGTATTGACTTCCATAGTGCAGGATCAGGCCCTTTAGATGTAAAATGATATCCAATACTTTACCTAAAGAACTAGGGATGATGCTGTTGTAGTTCCTCTTGAAATAAATTCTGTATTAAAATATAAAAAACAGTTTCCTCCCTCTCTTCCTGCAGGTCATGAAATGCAGCAAACCAGGCCTCCGACACACCTATTATCCTTGAGGTCTTTGCTAGATTTGCAGTAACAAACACTTTAGAGCACACATCACACATCTTTCAAATAAAATTAAGTTTCAGACTTCAAAGGAAGGAATCAACACAAGTGGCAGCCTCAGGTTTTTTTTAAACATTTAGAAAGTATGCCCTATGGCTGACTTATATTTGATACAGCTGTAAAAGGCTATTTAAGATGAAAAATGTCTGTGGACATTAATCATATGAAGGATGAATGGACTGGTCAGATTTAGTTTGCTAGAAAACCCACGGAATTAAAAAGAGGAGGTTATTTCTGAACCTAAAAAAGCAGGTTGGCAAGTTGAGAGGCAATACAACCTTGTGGATACAGCACTGGACAGAGCCAAGAGACCTAGGTTCTAGTCCTACCTCTGCCATTGATCTGCTAGGTGACCTTAGGCAAGTCAGTTCACATCTCTGTGCCTCCTTAGGCTAGAACTTGAAGTTAGACAAATTCAGACTGGAAATAGGGCTATTATTATTTTAAAGAATGAGGGTAATTAACCATTGGAACAACTTACCACAGCTCATGGCAAATTTTCCATCACTGGTATTTAATTCAACATATGATGTTTTTCTGAAAAGATCTGCTGTAGTGCAAATAGGAATTAGTTCTTCTGGGAAGCCCAATGTTTTACAGGAGGTCAGATTAGACAATTAGAATCGTCCCTTCTGGCCTTAAGAGCTATGAAGTTGGTGGGTGAACTTCTGAGTTTAGATGAACAGGAACAATAGTGAAGTTTAGGAAGCAGTTGGAAAGGGAGTATAGTTCTTTATGTTTTAGGTATGGCTCTGCACCAGGTGGCGGATATGGACAAAGAGTCACATCATCTCTGACTTGCTTTAGATGTGCTATGTTTTCCTTTTTGCCAGAAGGCAGAAGAGATTTCTGGTACATGAAATGCAAGCTGAGAGCCATATTGGAGGAGAAGCTACATGGCCTGAAAGCACAATTTTCAATATTGCATTCCAGCAAGGAAAAAAAAAAGATTTATTGGACAACCGCATTCAGAAAATGTTACCTGAAACACCATAAGAGGAAGGAATAGTGATAAGAGAATTAGAGAGAGTAGAAATCACACTGGCAATTTGGAACAGAGGAGGCGGTTCAACCTGGCTAGAAGAACTGAATCATTATCAGGTACTCAGTGAGTCAGCTACTGAAAAGACCGTCTCCAAAAGAATGAAGGGAGAAAGCTCTTGGGGACATATCTGATGGATGGTCCTTGCTGTATGATGCAAGCAGCCACTGAAAATCTTTTCAACCATCTTAAGAAGGAAATCAATGATTATTGGTGACTCCACATTAAAGAGCATGGACAGAGAATTCAGCAGGGGCCACAAAACCAAGATGGTGGTGTGCTGCATCCCCAAAGCAAAAATGAGATGTAAGCCACAATTTGGACAGGTTTATGAAGTTGTGTGGTAAGTCTCCACTGACAATGGCATACATTGGAACCGATGAATCAGCATCACATAGAAATACAAAGATTACAGAAGACTTCAGGGAACTTTGAAGTGAACTTAAGAAGAGGGAAGTCCAAGTGCTAGTCTCAGAGACCTTTTTGGACCCATGAGCAAATGAAGGGAGAAGGCAGAAAACACTGGAGGTGAACTGTTGGCTATATGACTTTTGTGAAGCTGAAGGCATTCATTTTGTGTGTCTGGGGCCACATTCCATAAACAGGATAGCCTGCCTCTCAGGTAGGAATGCTAAACCTCTCAGCTGGAGACTAGCTGGAGCAGCCTGAAGTTCATTACATAAAAAATAGAACAGGAGGGCACTAAAGAAGGCAAATATAATACAAACTGAAACTCAGCGTGTCATGAGCAAATTGAAACAGTGTGACAAAGAATGAGAAAAAAGATTTTTCAGTTGCTTTTATACAGCCAAGCTAGGAGTCTGTAACACGCAAGAGTGATTGGAGATTTTTATTAAAAAGAAGAAATTTGATATAATTGGCATAACTGAAACCTGGTGGGATGGTTCAGATGACTGGAATGTGAAAATCCTCAGTTATAACCTGGTCAGGAAGCCCAGGGCGAGTAAAATGGAAGTGTTCAGGTGCTACTCTGCCTTAAAGATACTATGACCAGTTTTAGTTATGGATCTTATTAAGTGGGGGAGGAGACAGTCATGAGGGTCTGTTACAATTGCATAGTCTGTATAACAGACTCCCACCGGTATGTTCTCTTAGGCTTTGTTAATTAATACATTGATCCATATGAATTAAAAAATTAGAGATAATTTTCTAAAAAAAGTAGTTACTGAACCCAACATGAGGTGGTTATTTTAGACTTCATTATGATACAGATGAAATAATCTCTGGACTGGAAGATGGTGGTTACCTAGGGAACAGTGATCATACCTGATTACATTCTCTATGAGCAACGAGAGGACGGTCTAAACCAGTAATAGATACACTTGGTGCTCCAAATGGGCTAATTTAACAAACATAAGCAAAATTAAGAGCAAAATTGATTAAAAGGAAAAAATTAGATAAAAAAGTAAATGAAAACTGGGAGTTCTTTAAGAAGAGTTTGTTAGATAACCAAAAGCAGAACAAGAGAGAACAAATTTGGCTAAAGACCCATTCTAGTTCAGAGGTAAAGTGAAGGCTGCAATTAGAAACAACAAATGTAAAAAGGGGAAATAGATAACAATCTATATAAGAGTTATGAAGTGCAGAAAATTGATAAGGGAAGCTAAAAGCAGAGAAAAATCCCAAACTGGCAGGGCTAAGAACAATAAGCATGTAAACATATCAGGAACGAAAAAAATCAAAGCTATAGTCTAGGCTCAGTACTACACTGAAATGGTAAAGTTATTAATTATACAAAAAAGGCAGAAATGTTCAATAAGTATCTCCAAATTTAGAACAAAAATAAGTACAAAAATAATACGATGTACTCATATAATGTGAGAATGATGAAGTACTTTCCCATCCATTAGTAACTTAGGAGGATGTTAGCCAACATATATATGGTTGATTTTTAAAATCAGTAGGGCTGGACAACTTGCACCTGAGTCTTAAAAAAAAAGGTGTCTGAAGAGATATTTGGTTCACTGACGTTCATTTGTAATAAAAGTCTTGGAATACTGAGGAAATTCAAAAGACTAGAGTGCTAATGCTGTGTGCTTTTGGAATATTGGCAAGTGGGATGACCTTGCATACAGACGTATCAGACAAAATGTTGGAAAAGCTGGCAGGGAATTCAATCAATCAAGAATTAAAAGGATAGGAATATAATTAATGCCAATCAACATGCTTTTATGGAAAATAGGTTTTGTGAAATAAACCTGATTTCATTCTTTGAGATTGTAAATTTGGTTTATCAAAGTATTTGCATACATATAGTATAATTTAGAATTTTGTATTGTATTTGACTTGGTATCGTAAGACATTCTGATTTTTGAAATTAGCTCTACATAGTATCAATAGAGAATATGTTAATAAATAAAAACCGGTTAACATCTCAAAAAGTAGTTGTCAATGGGGACTCATCAAATAAACTACATGTGTGTCATGTACATTGTCACTGGAAAACTAACACTAATAATTAATATTTTTGCACGGAATATGTACAGTAAACACCCAAAGGATTATATAAATATGAAGGAAATGTGGAACTAAAAATCACACATCAAGTAGCCATTCATTTGCACCATAGAGAGCAGGAAGAGATGAATTTGCATTTTACCAATACCCCATTGGGGGAAGAAACCAGCATGAGACTTCCTTCACTAGACTCCATGTCTCCTTCCCCATAGCTTGAATGGGCTTTATTTTGGGGGCATACCCTTGAGAAGAACCCATTTCAAAGGTTCTAAAAAAAGAGAGGCAAAGAACGCAAGTTATCTTTTACCTAGGACGACAAGGGGAACCAAATACCCTGTACTTCAGTGGAAGGTCCTGACAGAGTCAGCCATGCTGGACAAAGTGACTGGGGAGAGAACCACCTTAATCAGAGATGCTACATTGATATTTAGACTTTTCGATGCATGTCCTTCACATTTTGCTTGTAACCATCTCTACTGTTATTTCTGTTAGTTGGTATCACATAAACTATGCCCTGTTAATAAACTTGTTTTGCTTTAATCTAGTACTGTATTTAACTGGAGTTAATCACTTCAAAGCAACGTGGCAAGCTGCTGGGTATTGACTCTTTAGAGAAGCGAGTGAACTTATTCCTCTGAATGGTCCAGAATGTTGAAGAGCACATGGTTTTTGAAAAATTGAGGACTGGGAGTGTGTCGGAGTCCCTTAGCTAGCAGTAAGCAATCCTGGTGGATATTGGAGTGTAGCAGGGGTGTAACAAGCAGGCTGCTGCAACTGAAGTGCTTAGCAAGAGCCGCTTAACATAGACATTCGGTGAATGTTTGTCTGCTAGCTGTGGGTCTACAGGCACTTGCACTTAAGGCATCCAAGTTTTACAGGGCAGGCAGTTACAACTGCTCATTGTCCTGAATTGTACCCCAAAACGTGTCAGCAATGAGTCCAGTTCTGACATCTGTATGTTAGAACAGGTGCTAAAAAGTTAGATGGTGCAGAACAGAGCCACAAAAATGATTTGACTGCTTGAGAAATTGCTTTACAGTGAGAGATTTAAATAGCTCAGTTTATTTAGCTTATCCAAGAAGAGTCACAGGTGGCTTGATTACAGAGTATCAGTACCTTCATAGGGAGAAAATACTGGGTTCTAAAAAAAGCTCTAATCTCGCAGAGAAAGGCATAACTTGACTGGAAGCTGAAGTCAGACAAATTCAAGTGAGAAATTAGAAGTTTTTAACAATAATTGATTACTCATTGACTCAAACTACCAGGGAAGTGGTGGATTCTCCATTTCTTGAAGTTTCCAAATCAAGACGCAATGCATTTCTTGAAGATATGAGTTAGTCAAACAAGTTACTGGGCTCAATACAGGGATAACTGGTGAGCGTTAGTTGTCTGTGATATACAGACAACAACATCTGACTGGATAATCTAATGTCTCTTTTCTTCTTCAAGTCTATGAATGAATCAATGAAAGTTACTTAGGCTCATTGAAATGCGGGCCTGGAAGGGACCTTGAAATGCCAACTACTCCAGCCCCCTGCACTGACACAGGGCTAAATAAACCTAGACCATCTCTGACTGTTGTTTATCTAACCTGTTCTTAAAAAATTTTTCAACAAGGGGTTTCCACAACCTCTTGAGAAGCCCATTTGAGAGCTTAACTGCCCTTATAGTTAGGAGGCTTTTCCTAATATCTAACCTAAATCTCCCTTGCTGCAGATTAAGCCCATTACTTCTTGCTCTACCTTCAGTGGGCGTAGATAAAAATCAATCACCATCCTCTTAATAATTGCCCTTAACGTAGTTTAATATTTATCAGATCCCCCTTAAGAAAAAACATACCCATTTTTCCCCCTCGTGTCAAGTTTTCTAAACCTTTTATAATTTGTTATTCTCCTCTAGACTCTCTCCAATTTGTCCACATCTTTCCTCAAAGAGTGGGGCCAAGACTCCAGTTAAGGCCTCATCATTTCTGAGTGAAATGGGACAGCTAACTTTGTCTTACATTCAACACTCTTGTTAATATGCCCCAGAATATTAGCCTTTTTTCACAACTGTACCACATTTTTGGCTCCTATTTGATTTGTGATTCACTGTCATTCCCAGATCATTTTCAGCAATATTATTGCCTAGCCAATTATTCAGACAGGGCCTTACTGGTTAAGAAGATAGGAGGGAAGCTGTAGATGTGATACAGCATTTTGTAGTTGTGCATTTGATTTTTCCTTAAGTGCAAAGTACTCCACTTGTCTTTACTTAATTTCATCTTGCTGATTTCAGTCCAATTCAAAGTAATTTTGAATTGTAAAACTGTCCTCCGTTTGGTGTCATCCACAAGTTTTATAAGAATATTCTCCACTGCATTATCCAAGTTATTGATAAAAATATTGGAAGGTACCAGACCCAGGTCAGATCCCTGCAGAACCCCACTAGATATGCCCTTCCATTTTGACACAAAACCACTAACAACTATTATTTGAGTATGATCTTTCAACCAGTTGTGTACACACTACATAGTAATTTAATCTAGACCATATTTCCCTGGTTTGCTTATAAGAATGTCATGTGTGTTTGTGTCAAAAAGCCTTAATGAAAAACCAAGATATCTCATATCTACTGTTTCCTCCCCCACATCAAGTAAGCCAGTGACACGGTCAAGGAAAGACATCATATTGGTTTGGCATGATTTGTTCTTGACAAATCTATGCTGGCTATTCCTTATATCCCTATTATCCCATAGGTGCTTACTGATTGATTAATAATTTGTTCCAGTATCTTTCCAAGTATCAAGGTTAGGCTGAATGGTTTAATTCCCTGGGTCCTCTTTGTCCTCCTATTTAAAGAGTGGTACTATGACTACCCTTCTCAGATCCTCCAGAACATGTCCTCTATGAGGTAATCCCTAACTGTTCAGAGATTCCCTCAGCTAGTTCCTGAAATATCCTAGGATGAACTTTATGAGGCTCTGCCAACTGCATGTAGTTTATCTCAGAGTTCTTTCTCTATTTTGACCTGCACTCCTTTCCCCTTGTTAATATCATCTGTTACCATTAACCATTAAGCTTTTTATGGAAGTCATTAAATAACATTAAAATAGTCATTAAATAACTGATAACATTGAGTAGCCTAAGATATAACCTCTCCTTCTCCATTAAGTAGAGGACAAACTTGCCTTCATCTTTCTCTTGTTCCTACTGTATTTAAAGAACCTTTTATTGCTTTCTGTCTCTTGCTAGATGCAACTCATTTTGCAATAGCCTTTCTGATTTAGTCCTTACGTGCTTGTGCTGCCTTTTTCTTTTTCTTTTTAATATAGTCTGTGCTTCAGTTTCCTCACCTGTAAAATGGGGCTAATGATGTTTACCTCCCTTTGTTAAGCACTGAGATTTATAGATGAAAAATACTGTACAAACCATTAGTAGTAGTTGATACTCATCACTACTTAGAAATATGACTGGATTTTACTACTCATATTAATTTTACTCTTTTACTTCAAGGAGAGTTACAGGATTACTTCTCTTCCACCACAACTGTACTCTTACAATATGAAAAAGTTACTGAGGTACTTAACCCACTATACAGTAAACTAAATGATTTGGTAAAAACTTGATTAAAAGTCCTCAACTTATTACGCTTTAATTGCTTCTATAACGAACAAGATACATATTTATACTGTGCCCATACTACTGGAATTAAAGATCAATAAGCCTTCCCAAAAACTGGTACAAATACAACGCATCTTAGCCTGTGCCATCCACACTCATTGGCTATAGGCCAAAATTAAGGGTATGTCTACACTGCAGAGTGAAGTCAATTTACTTTAAATCAGATTTCACCCACTGAATTTTAGAAGCCACAGGAGCGTGATCACACCACGCTCCTTGCATCAGGCTCCTGCATCTCCACTCACCGCGCTTGCATTGATATTCAAAGCAGTGCACCATGCGTAGCTATCCCAAAGTGCAAGTAGCTGCTGAGGCTTTCGGGAAGGCTGTCATCCTCCCCTGATGCAACGTGCTCCCTCCCGCTCCCTTCTTGTCCCAAACAAACTGCAACCGCTTTTTCACATTTTGAGTACATAAGCTGGAAGTGATACTTCTCAATGGTGTTGCAGACCCTTGTGGATCACCAGGGACGTTTCACCAGCATCAGTGTGGGATGATCTGTAAAGGTGCATGAAGCATATATCTTTAGAAACACAGGTCCGTTAAAAAAGATGCAGGCAGGAACTTTCTTCCTTCACCAAAAAAATAAATATTGGGGATGTTGAAATGCCAGTAGTGATCCTGGGGGATCCTACCTACCTCTTGCTCCCTTGGCTAATGAAGCCGCACTTGGATGGCGGGAAGGAGTGTTTCAATAACAGGCTCAGCAAGTGCAGAATGCTGATGGAATGGGCATTTGACTGTTTAAAAGCCAGATGGAGATGTCTGCTTACTAGGCTTGACATCAGTAAAAAGAACATCCCATCAGTTATATCTGCATGCTGTGCGCTCCATAATTTGTGTGAAATGAAGAGGGGAACGTTCCCCCAGGATTGAGCTGTGGAGGCTGATAGACTGCCTGTAAACTTTGAGCAGCCAGATTCCAGCACTACACTCAGAGCCAACCATGGAGCGCTTCGCCTATGGGAAGCATGGAAAAACTGGCTTTGCAATGAACCACAGTAATGTATGTCTTTGATGTGCCTTTCTTTCCCAACCCCCACCCTTGCACCATCAGTACCCTCCCCTTCTTTCCCTGCCCAAGCTATGAATGAAGAAAGAAAAATGTTTTTTAAAGCTGCAAATTTTTATTTGTGACCCCTTTGGGGGCTGGGAGGGGGGGAAGTTAAGTTAACGCTGTAAAGTGTCATTGTGCAAGCAGCAGTGGTTGTGTGCAGTTCTTAAAGGGGCCATCATGTTTTTCTGCTCACCTCCACTAGTGTAGGGTGCAGCATGTACTGCACCCTGCTCAGCCTTCTCCTAGAGCACTTGGGGATGGGGGCTGTTAAGAAACTGGTTGTTGGTTAAGCATTTTGCAGGGGCTGCAGAGGGAGTCTGCCCTGCCGCTGCTCTTCCTGGAGCCCTACCAGATGCCTCAGCTTGTCGAACTGATCCCTCATAATATGCAACATCTCCTGTTGTGTTGCGTGCTCCTGCACTGATCTTCTGTGTTCCATGTCCATGTCTAGTTTTTCAGACAAGGACACACACTAGGCTCTGAGCTATGTGTCAGCAGTCATGGAAGCATTCATTAGCTCACTGAACATGTCATCCTGCAGTCTTTTTTCCGCTTCCTAATCTGGGAAAGTCTCTCAGTGGGAGTTCTGCAAGGTGGGCTGAAGGCCGAGGTGTTGACTGTAAGAAAAGCAAAGCACAAAGTTGCCATTGTTAGCTGACCTAAACTAGTAAAAGAAATGTTACAACGTAAAAAGAACTCCCCTTTATATTCACAAGGTGAAGCCAGACCCGCATTCCAATCTGTAAGTAGCATACTGTTTGGAGTGGCGTTCCAGACATGGTGAGCAAGGGGCCTTTGCATCCATTATAGAGAGCTCTCATTAGCACTCAACTCCACAATCCCTACTTAAGCAAGAAGAGGGATCGCTGTGCTCCCCTTTAACACCTCAAGCACCAGTTTGGGAGGAGGTGGGCAAAACAAATTAGAGGATGCTGCGGATGAAGTGTAGCAATAGAAAACATAGGGCAACTAGTGTCCTGACCCATAACACATATGGCAACAATACCATGGACTAGGAATTGTCTTCTGTAGGTGCCCAGGGACACTGTCCAGGGCAGGGGAATAAGATGCAGTGGTAAGTAACTGTCTTTTCTTCTTTGAATGCTTGCTCATTCCATTCCGTTGTAGGTGACTCACAAGCAATACCTTGGAGGTGGGTCCGAAGTTATGGATGATCTACCTGCAGCACCATTTTCCGAATCCTGCATCATTCCATGCCTGCTGGACGATGGTGTAGTGGGACGTCAAGGTGTGAACAGACGACCGGGTGGCAGCCCTGCAGACATCTTGCACAGGGACTCTCGCTAGGAAGGCTGTAGATGAAACTTGAGCTCTGGTTGAGTGGGCTGTAATTAACCCCGGATGCAGCACCTTCCCCTGCTCAGAGCAGAACTTGATGCAGGAAGTTAACCACGATGAGATGCGCTGAGTGGAAACAGGTAGGCCTTTCATCCGATCAGTACTGTGATGAAGAGTTGTGTAGATCTCTGGAACAGTGTCGTGCACTCAATATAGAATGCTAACGCTCCTCTAACATCTAGTGTGTGTCACCTCCTTCCCTCTGTTGAACCATGTGGTTTAGGAAAAAACATGGGGACAAAAAATGTCTTGGTTGTAATGAAATTGGGAAACCACCTTGGGCACACTCCTCAACACTGCCTGGGGGCTCAACCACCACTCTAGTGTGGCCAGGATCTGGGGAAGAACTGTGACCAGCTAGTCCAGGGAATGTATGCTTGGGGCATAAACCAAGGCCAGCCACGACTGAAGTGGTCTGAGTCTTAGGCAAGCCAGCGTCTCCATGTAAATACAGGCCACCATATGGCCTAACAACAACTACAGACAGTGCCTGGCTGTTACCGTTGGGCAGAGGTACAGGCAAGCCATGATGGCAGACATCGCCTCAAAGCATGGCTGGGGTAGGAAATCTCTGGTTTAGGATGCATACAGGATTGCTCCGATGAACTCTATCTGCTGCACTGGGGTTAATGTAGACTTCTGCTTGTTTATTAGCAGGCTCAGCTGGCAGCAGGTGGCGCATGTCAGATCTACACTGCTCTGAACCTGGGTCCTGGACCTGCCCCTGATCAACTAGTTGTTCAGACAGGGGAAAATTTGGACCCCTTTGTGCCTCAGGTGTGCCACCACCACCACCATATATTTTGTAAACACCCTCAGGGCCGAGGAAAAGCCAAAGGGTAACGCTGCAAACTGGTAGTGGGAGCCAGATACCACGAAATGCAGGAAAATGCCTGTGGCTGGGGAAGCTTGAAATATGGAAGTAAGCATCCTTTAGGTTGAGGGCAGCATACCAGTATCCTGGATCCAGGGAAGGGATGATGGAGGCAAGGAAGACCATGCAAAATTTCAGCCTCTTGAGAGATTTGTTGAGACAATGCAGGTCTAATATAGGTCTTAGACCCCCTTTTGCTTTGGGGTTGAGGGAGTACCTCGAGTAAAACCCCCTTTCATCTCATGTATGGTGGAACCCCTTCTATGGCTCCCAGGCTGAGAAGGGCCTCTACCTCCTGCATGAGGAGTTGCTCATGAGAGGGGTCCCTGAAGAGGGAAAGGGAGGGAGGGTGGTTGGGAGGGCTAGAAGCAAACTGGAGGGCATAGCCTGCTGAAACTATGCCAAGGACCCAGTGATCTGAAGGGAACTAGGCAGTTCAAGGAGGGATGGGGAAACCCAGGGAACAGGCTGGAACGCCGCCCTTGGGCACACCTTCAAAATGACTTCCTTTGATTACTGGATCACCTAGATGACCCTTGCTGGGGGTCTAAGGAGGACTCTGGCATTGGTTGACGTCTCCTAGACCTCCTATTTCTGTCCCTCTGTCTGTAGGGTGTGAACCACTGTAGCTGGTATCTCTGTTGTTGCTGGCTCGGAGGACAGAACTGGTGTCTAGAGGTCTGGAGCATATAAAGACCCAAGGAGCGGATCATGGCCCTTGAGTCTTTCAGACTATGCAACTTTGCATCTGTCAGGTGCGAAAACAAGGCCAACCCAAACTAAGAGGAGGTCCTGGACGGACTGTTGAACCTCCTGGGACAGCTCTGCACATGCAGGTGGCGAAAGCCATGGCTCTGCCCACTGAGTCTGTTGCGTCCAAAGACACCTGTAGCGCTGCTCTGGAGATCGTAATACCCTTCTCCAGGACAGTTCTGAAGTCCAGCACCTGGTCCTTGGGCAAAGCATCCGCAAAGCACTTTAATGAGTCCCAGAGATTGAAGTTGTACCTGCCCAGGAGAGCCTACTCAAAATTGCAACTCGAATGAGTTGATTGGCAACTCGAAACCGTAGGCTTGCCATTGAATAAACTTTTATCCCAAACAGGTCCAATTTATTATCATCTTTGTTTTTTGGCATGGAACTGGGCTGTCCTTGCCTATCCCACTGGTTGACCACATCTACCACTAGGGTACCAGTAGAGGGGTGGGTGAGAAGATACTCTAATCCTTTGGCTGGGACATAATATTTTTTCTTAGCCCCCTTAAATGTTGGGGCCACTGATGAAGGAGTCTGCCACAGGGCCTTCGCTATCTTCAATACCACCTCACACATGGGGAGGGCAACCCGGGCTGTGGCGGCAGCTGCCAGGACATTAAAGAGACTGTCTGATGCCTCCTTCAGCTCCTCCAACTCCAAGTTGGAAGCCACCCTCTTGAGAAGCTCTTGATGCGCCTTGAAATCATTCAGGGGTGCCGAGTGTCCCTGGATGACCGCCTCGTCTGGGGAAGAGGTGGAGGACTGGAGCGGTGTAATGAGTGGTGGCATACCTTCCTGCTGACAAGAGGCCCCAACAAAAGGTCCCTTCCTGGGGGTCCAAATCATCATTGGAGGCCAAACAGTGGCCCTTCTCCAGTGCCTGTGCTGCAGACTGCACCCCAGATGACCTGAATGACTTCAGACCTGGCCCGACCAGAAAGCCCCAGTGTCCCCAATATAGCCATTGGGGTAGCCACTGCCCTTGAGGCCATCACAGGGCTACCTGAGCCAAAAGGTGCTCCAGCATCTTTTCCTGGTGGTGATGACTTGCCTGGTGGCCGTCCTCTCATGAGGACACCAACTCACTGTCAGACGACCATGATGGAGCTGCCTCAGAAGCTCCCGTTGAATGGTGTCAAGTGGTGGGGGAGCAATGACCCAATCTGGAGGATGCTCAGGTGCTCTGGAGAATTCTCTTGGCAGCATCAATCGTGATGATGACAAGACCTGGTGCCAGTGCCACAACCGGTGCCAATGCAGGAAACCATGCTCCGACTGCAAACTGGAGTGCCTGGACCGGTGCCTGGGCATCGATAATTTACAGCGCTGCTTCCCTCTTGGTGCCAAGTCAGCTTCTGGCAACCAGGTTCTGCGTCGCAGAACTCCTTGGTACCAGGAAGTGGGAATGGTGCTGACTTCCCTTTGGGGAGCGGCCTCCTGCAAGCAACACAAACAGGCTCCACCTCCTGGAATGAACTTCGCCCAGTGCCAGGGATCGTGACGGATGCTGGAAGAGCGACCTCACTCCAGGCTCCACCAATGCTCTGGTGACCATGACCTGGAGCAACTTCTGGGGGAGCAACGCCATGTCAACCCTTCCACCCAGGGTGACTGGGTTGTTGGAGATCTTCCTCCCCACTCTGGGGATTGCCTGAGCCAACCAGGGGGCCCCAATGTGGGCTTCCTTTGTGACACCAGCCCCTTCTCTCTGGGAGGAGGCTGTGGCAGGAACAACGTGGGCAAGGCCAACAAGATCCACACTGCCTGAAACGCATCCGGTGTCGATGGTGCTGGCAGGTGCAGAGATGCCCTCCCACCCCCAGGAGTCAGGGTGCTCTCTATTTGGAGACTTAGGCTCTGGCAGAGTCTCCACTGGCTGGCTTTGGTCCTGTGCTTGACCCTGGTTTCTTGGACGGTTCAGGGAAGCATCCCTGCTCTGTGCACTGCTTTTGCTGCTGCTTCTTCCTCGACAGAGAGGAAGACGTCTGGTGCCGAGGTGGGGCCAGTTCCGACAGCACACTCTGCACTGATGCCATGCTCAGTACTGAAGCAGAACGGGTTGGTTAGGAGGCCAGTCTGAGTGCTGCCTCCATTAGTAAGACTTTCAAGCGGATCTCTGTCTTTTTGGGTCCAAGGTCTGAAAGCCTTACAAATTTTGCATTTGTCCTTATGATGAGCTTCCCCCAGGCACTTCAGGCAACTATCCTGGGGGTCACTCAGTGGAAAAGCCTTCCCACAGGAGGCACACGGTTTGAAACCCAGTGACTAGGCCATACCCGGTTCCCAGCAAAGTCCCAGCTGGGACTATCCTAAGTGACTAACTACCACTATTAACAACACTTAAGGTCTAATCTACCTAAGACAAACAAAAACGAATAATGGATTGACAACTTGTGATGTAAGCTGAAGCCACTCCAGCAACTGTCACAGGCAGAAAGAAGAAACAGAGGGTGTAGGGCTGACAGCACCTCATATACTGCAGTATGTGCATGAGGCTCCAAGGGGCACCAAAGCCAGCCCTACGGGTACTGCTAAAAGGAATAAAGTTTTAGTAATCATGGACGAAGGCACGAACACACCTACATTGGAATGGATATGAGCAAGCACTCGAAAAAGAACATCTAGGATTGTTATTAATGGTTTTCTCTTTTAGATTATAAAATATAAGTGCTATAGTAAGTAGCACAACAGGAAACTGAATGACAAGGACATAACCAGTAACAATGTCTTTGTTGCAACAATACAAGGTGTGCACTTTTCCCCACAACCAAGACAGTCTCATACTTGCTCTAAAAGAGATGAGCAATAGGATCCCATCATAATTCTAGTATGAATAGAAGAGGCCTCTCCCCAGACTATGAGATCCCAGGCTATTCAGAGCTTTACAGAAGAGAATTAATCCCTTCAGATTGCAACTCGGATGTTATACAGACTTCCTTTGCTTAAGAGATAGATAGCTACATTCTTCACTAGCTGAAGCTGCCTACTGTATCCCAAAGTAGATCACCTTTCAATATATCAGCTGTAACGTGGTCTGTTTGGGACATCCTGAAGACCACTTGGAATTGTGGTAATGTCCATATCAGAGGAAAGGTGGGAGTCTCCAGACCAACTGGATATGTTAGAAGGCATTTTAAATATAAGCAGCATACAGGTGGTCCTACATCCCAAAATGTCTCACTCTTCCCAAGCTCACTCCCATCCAGTGGGACAAAATAGAACCCGGCAGGCACCCCCTCACAGAAGATGGAAATCAGAGAAACAGTCAAGAGTCAGAACTGACCAGAGGCTTGGGGAGTGGCAGTTGGGAGACATACAAAAGAGCCATAAGCTTCGAACACTGGCCTCTCAATATGATTGGAAAAGCTCTGCATCTTTCAATTACACCTGCTTTTACATAACATACTGTTAATTGCTGTCCTCCGTATTTGATTGTCATTCACAACTCTGAATCTCCCCGGAAAAGAGCCACTAACCTTATTTTGGAAGGTACTAAGCTGTAATTCTGACCCTTTCCAACAGGTTTGATTCTCATATCTAATTTTTAGTGATTTATTATAAACTGTATAAAACTGTGCTCTGTCCCACATATCGTAGGTCAATATCACAAAATTCCACTTAAGGCAAATGCAATTTTGAAGAATGAATGAAAAGTTATCAATTTTAAAATCCTCACAATAGTAAGAGATAGACAGGTGTTAAACTGATTTAGTATGTGTTTTGGTAAAGATGGATGAATACAGTTTTCAAGTTGTGAGTACCTCTAAAAAGAGCATTATTTGGAAGCTTTTCAGTAGGTCTGGTATTATGGACACCTAGCCATTCTCTGGACAACTGGCCACTTTAAGTGTGCTACTTTTCCAAATGACAACATACACTGGATACAAAGCAATCTGGATGGCTTGGTAAGCTGGGTGCAAGCAAACAACATGCATTTCAAATGTGAAGTCATATCTAGGAAAAAAGAACGGTCGCCATGCTAACAGGATGGAGGCCTCTACCCTGGGAAGATGTGACCCAAAGACTTTGGGGTCATGGTGGATAATCAGCTGGACATGAACTCCCACTGTGACTGAAAGGGCCAATGCAATGCTTAGATGTACAACAGGGGACAAGGAGAAGGAGTATGGAGGTTATATTACCTCTGTTTGGCACCAGTGCCACTGCTACTGGAATATAGGGTACAGTTCTGGTTTCCAAAATTCAAGAAGGATGCTGAAAAACTGGAGAGGGTTCAGAGGAAAAAGAGAGCCATGAAAGTGATTAAAGGATTGGAAAACACGTCAGTGAAAAAACTCAAGGACTTCAATCTAGTTATCTTAACAAAGAGAAGATTAAGGAGTGACTTGACAGTTTATAAGTACCTATATGGAAAGAAAAATTTGATAAAGAGCTGTTCAGTCTAGCAGACAAAGATATAACAAGATCCAATGACCGCAAGTTGAAGCTAGATACATTCAAACTGGAAATCAGGCACATATTTTAAAAATTGAGCGTAATTAACCACTGGAATAGTTTACCAACATTCATGCTGAATTTTCCATCAAAGGGAAGCTAGGATGGGTTTTAAGAGATGCTATAGTTCAAATAGAAATTAATTCAGGAAAGCCCAATGGTCTGTGTTATTCAGGAGGTCTGACTAGAGGATCACAATGGTCCCTTCTGGGCTGAGAATTTATGAATACTTTGGGTAATGCCAATTGCTTGGCACTATTGTGTCATTTCAAAAGTACTTTTAGAAAAAAATAATTCCAATAAATGACCAAAAACAACAAAAAATTCTTTCAGTATCCACATGACTATGTGAAAGTTCAGCAGTCAGTGACAGCCTCCATGTCTGCTTGTGTTCAAGTCTGTTTTTTAATGCCTTCCCATTATTTTCGGGGTATTACATTTTAAACATTTAGCATTATGCTGACAGCACTGGAGCTTACCATTTTCTACCTACCATCAATTACAGGGCAATGGTTGTGTACATATTCTGATGTTATTCTACCAGTGTACATCATTTCCGACTGGCCAGCCCATTCTATTATGGGTGACCAGGTGGTGCAGTCTCCATATCTATTACATCCTTGGAGTACTTACTGAACCCATTAACTACAATATTTACCCACATTCGAGATCTATGGATGTACAGCAATAAAGAAATGCAAAGTATCTTCAAAAATAGCAATTAGTCCCAGGAGTGAAGTTCTTCATGGGCATTGAACTGAGGCCACTAACACATTTCACAAAGGCAACTGAACACCTGTCAGAAGGTAATGGCTCTCAGACATTATGTTAGTTAAAACAATGATCTAGAGGTTAAAGGGTATGCATTATTAATTTCCTGAATTAGGTCGCCCCTTTTCTTACACTTGCCTATTTCTACTTTTCAGGCATCGTACCCAGAACCTTATACTTGTAATGTGATAAATAAGATCTGAAATGAACAGATGACCTATTCTTAGTATATGGAAGCAAAGATAGTCAATCAAGAAAAATTGTACTGTATTTATCTCCATCCATTGCTTGCACTCCATCTACTGAGTATTGTTAAGGGGTTTGCTTTAACAGCTGCTATTTAATTTCTCTTGAAAAATCGGAAGATATAACAAAGCAACTCTTTCTAAGCAAATGACCAAAAAGCCCATTTTAAATGTCCAAGATTCCCCCCACCTCTCTTTTCTGACACATTCAGCTAGGTCTACTCACATTTTAATTTAGGACCATATTTTAAACATCCATACATGCAACACCCTCTGACATCAAGGAGATGGAATGTACAGTATCATTCCTAAGAAAGGCAGAATGGCACACAACAATATGCTAGTTACAGGCTAGTGCTCCTCATTATGACTTCTTTGATGGGATTATTCCCTCCACCCCACTTCCTTTCACTGACATCACAATGAAGTGTGATTACTCTGAAGTTCCCAGCAGACTGCATTTTGAGTCACAAAACAGGTTCAATAGCTGCTGTTTTCAGTGCAGAATGAAAAGAGCAGCCACAAGTAACTAAAGAGAGTGTCATTACCTGCCATACATAGTGCTTGTTAAAAAGAAAGCACTAGGACATCACTCAGCAACTGCCTATATAGCCACGGTCATGCACCGTTTTGCACCTGAAAGCAATTAATCAAAATACCCAGCATTAAGATTGGGTTAGAAACTTCGGCATTTTGCAACAATCCAGTGACCCAGTGGATTTATCTCCATTATAATGATTTCAGCTGTAAAATTCTGCGTAAACTACTGCTGCCCCTCTCAGGACTCATGAGGAAGTTTTTCAAACTATTATTGATATTATCATGAAATTAACATATAGCCAGGAAAATTATAAGAAACAAACCACGTTTTAGTGCACATTAACTACCCTTTATGACTGCTTTTATTTCCTAGTGAGTTTTATTACTGGCAACTTCCTGCTTTGAACTCTGTTGCAGAGTCGCTTCCTAGACAACAAGATGTTTAATTTTGTATCATTATTTGTGTGTTCTCATTCCTCAACAAACACTCGTGGTGTATGTTCTAATACATAGCTGACTGAACAACAGGTCATTTTACCACCTTTTATTGTATATTTAGTTTTAGAAATTAGATTCATATTCTTACAGCATGATATTAAGAGAAAACCATTTTAAAAGATGGATTACACCACCCTAGTATTAATAATTCACCCACAATGACTTAGCTGCAGAGGGAAAAATATATTTTAAAAACTTCCTGTATCTGTATCTGATGAACTTGTATACAAGTTGCTAACTTTCATAAGAAAACTACAAACATTATGAAATATAAACTGATATCCTGGCTATTATTATACTTTAAGATTGTAGCATATTTTAGTTTACTTCTTCTATCTAACAAGTTCCCCTCCCCAAGAGTCATGTACAGTTTATCAGGAAGAAACATCTCAAACATCAATTTGTGCTGTAGATAAACATTAAAACTTTTTCATTATCAGTGTACCAATGCAGTAATACTCACCTTTTAAAGGCCAGTAGGCCTAAAGCAGGATTGTAGGCACATGTTCAATTCACAAGCAATTAAAGATTCATTACAAGTATAAAGTCCTGTGACCTGTATAATTATACTGCTATTTCTCCCTTTAATATCTGTCATACATTTTTAAAACACAACTTTCTTTTTGGTTTGGAAATACTCATACTATAATCATAGCAGAATCTTTCAGCAATTTATGATGATTAGAAAGACCTATATATCAAATATCCAAGCAATTGCAGCAGATTGGAAAACAAAAATATTCTGATTCCATCATTGTAATACTTCATTTTTGCATACAAAAGATGCAAACGTTATTCAAATATTGCATAGTAAATACACACCACAATATTGAGAAAGATACTGAATAATGTGCATATTTCCGTAGTTATTTAGAGCTAAATCAGGATCCCAATCCAGCAGATAGAATTTTGCTATTGATTTAAATAGGACCAGTATTTGGATCCTTCTAATTAATCCTCCTATCTGATTGATTCACAAAATTCAGATCTAGATCTGAGCTCCCCAAAGTTGAGGATGTGTTTAGATCCATGTGTTTTGTTTTGTACCATCTGAAGAGATAACTCTGAAGTTCAGAGCCATATTTGAACTTCAGAGTTAGAGTGTTTGATTTGGTGTCCTAGTTTG
>ML675624.1:61296969-61316899 GCA_007922155.1 Mesoclemmys tuberculata | reverse complement strand
AAAGCAAGCTATTAGCTTTCCATGTAACATGCAAGGAGATCTTACTAGGAAAGTTGAATCCTGGAGCACAAAAAAGGGAAAGGGATGTCACCTAATGAAAGCTGAATCAATACAATATCACAAAGAATATTTTAAGAAAACTATCAACATTTTTATAAAACCCTATAGAAAACCCTGTTTTCGAAAACCACATGACACATCATGAATAGACTTGTAACTGTGTGTGGTTTAATTTTTTTTTTAGGATGTTCTACCTAAGAACTTTTCAACACTAATGCAACATATGTATGTGTGAGAGTGCAGATAAATAGATTTGATCTAATACAACGCAGATAATTGCTTAAAAACGACTTAGTAAAACTGCCTTAAAAAACCCAACAATTAATTTTGCTCTTGCTTAAATTCAAAAACTTAATTTTCCAGGTCTGAGAAACATGAAGGCTGCAGTTCAAGAATAAACCCCCCCAAAAGACATCCATTCATTCTTTTATTGTAAGTCCTATTTTTGTGTATTTAGCTGTATTTATAAATCTAATGTGATTTCAACACAATATATGTTTATTCCATACATATTGTTGACTACAATACTTTTAATATCATGAAGTAATAGGTTTTATTCCTCCTCCTATGATTTTATTCTCCCAACCACCTTCATCCCGATACACACACAAATATTTAAAAAAAAAATAAAATAAAAATTAAGTAGTGGATTTTACCATAGAAACTCACTGGAGTATGACAGTCAGAACTAAACAGAACATATAGAAATATGCCAACTAAGTAAGAATGTATTTTGTACGTGACTATCATTGTAGGTAACTTTTTATTATTACACTGAAGTACATTAATATTTTCAGTTTTGTAATTAACAGAAATTTAAGGCAGAAAATCAGGTTCTACTAATATATTCAAAAGCACAAGGTCTCAGTTATTCATACCAATAATGATGCACTCTAATGGACCGATAATTCATCCTAAACAATCATCTTTTACAAGAACGCATCTGATAACATATTTGTGGAAGACACCATCATTTTCAGGAGCTGTAATTAAGTCTACACATTTCTAAACATATATAGCATGAGAAAAAAGACTGTTCTTGGTGAACTTTCTCATTTAAAAAAAAAAGAATGCATTTCTCTAAAGGGTTACACAGAAATCACTTTCAGCCTTGTCATAGTGGCAAATTTATATTTTGTTAAGGTTTTTTATTCATTAGCCTATAAAACCACAATCTGCTCATAGACAGAGTTCACAAATGTATGTGTACAAGTACTGCATATTGTCTGAAATGCAGGCTTTAAAGGAATATTTAAGAAATGGATTATTTCACCCTGGTACCTTGTAAAACTTTGGGAAACAGTATCTGTATGTTGTCTACTACACTGCAGCCAGCTTCCTGGGTAGACTAACTAGTTAAATGAATAGAATAACAATGCTGTCAGAATAAGATTACAATAATCAAACGGTTTACTAAGTTACACTCAGCAAAGCTATACTTAAGAAATACAAGCCCCTGATTTTCTGTGTTTACTGTTTTATATATATATCCTTCATTGTTAATAATGGTAGGAGACAATTGTCTAAGATAAATAGCATCAAGCAATAAAAACTTGCAAACTCACTTAGCTGCCCCAAGTGAACGTTAGAGTTGTTCATTTGAATCTAAGGATTCCAGTTATTTTCCCCAAACACATTGTTTTGCTTTTATAATAAAGGATAATGGAGACAGATTTGCAAATCCATCTAAAATATGTATAGCTGGTTACAACACTCCCAGCCCAGATGATGTTCTTATGGATATAGATCATATTATAAATCTATTTCCATGCTAATGATTTTGAAATCTGATTTGGGATCTATTAATATTACTACAGCTACAGAACATAAACACGAATAAGGAGTTAAAATTCTTAACATCTTTGCTAAACATCTTATTTTCCATTTATACAGTAGTTGAAAGCATTTTACGAAATTTTTGTTGTAAAAAGAAAACAACACCACTACAACTTGTAATGTTTAAGCCACAAAGCTCCTGCATGCATGTCGGTCTGAGGGTAACTCAGGTAGCATGTTACATCTCATTTACAGGTGCCCCTTGCATTGTTGCAAGAGATCAATCATGACAGAAAAATTGCAGAAGTCACTAAAATAAACACTCCCTTACCTTCTAAACCAGCTTCAATCAGCCCAAATTGTTCCAACACTTTAACAAAAAGCACAATCACGATCAAAACTGCTATCATTTCAAGCCCTTCCAAGTTCATGGTGAGTTAGGTCATGGTCCGACCACAGCCACTGAGAAGAGTGCTCTTCTGCCTGGCTTTCTTTGTAAAGCCATTAAACTACATTAAGAAGGCTACTGCAAGGAAAAGGGGAGAGAGAGAATGAGAGAGCAAGAGAGAGGGAGAGAGGGAGAGAACACATCCTGTCTACACTAACAGAGGCCAGAAGTGGCAGACGGATAAACTCAGGCCTGTCAGGATTATCCGTTTGCTCGTTATCACTCTTACACAGAAAGACAGCCATGCATGAAGTATAGTGCCGATCACCCAAGGACCCAGGAGGTCACCCAGTAAATGTGCCCTGTAAAAATGACGTGCCTGGAGTGATAGCTAGACATCTGGGAATTTGCTGCTTCTTGTGCCAGCGCTGCTGGTACTGTATCATTGTTGTGGATATTCAGTTGCCTAGGTAACAGAAGCTAACTAATATGTGGACTCACATTGGACACTGAGGGACAAAAAGGCCTCATATCAAAATAAGAATGGGAACATGAAAATAATCAGGAGGAGGATTTTGTTATTACAGCTGAGTGGCGTCAAATGTGTGTTTCTAGAAAAATAGCAACACATAGTCTCCCCTAAACTAATCGAATTGTAGGAAGAAAAGAGGTGTAGTTTAGAGTGGACCAGGGTATGACTTTTCAGCTAGTTTTTCTTGTCAAAAAGAGAGCCTGAGGATTATGAATTCACTGCTGTACCTACCAAGTATATTTATATTTTTTCCCATAGTGTGGAGAGAATCATTTTTGTACTTTAAAAACAAAGTATGAGCCTGTTCCATTTTGCCCTTTTATCTTTAGCACCAGCTTCGTGGGATTAAAGAAATTAAAAAGGAGAAAGAAAAAGGGAGCGTGAAAAAAGACTGTGTTCACTAGCAAAGCTTTTAGTAAAAAACAAAAAAAAATCTTTTTGAATAGTACCTATACAAAGTATTTTCCACGTGATCAGCAACAATGTAATAGCAGTGTGTTAACCATGGGATAGAGTTATCGTGCTTCCACAGCAAGAGATATAGTGGTCCATTTTTATCATACCTTACCATACAAGCATTGTCACATACAGCATACAATTCATGGTCTAGGAATTACTATAAAGCCCTTGATAGTTAGCTTAGGTATGCACATATATTAGAAAAAATTGGGGCCATATTACAACATCAGTAAGCAACAATGCAGCTGCAACAAATCTAAGCCTGCAGGGTAAAATCCCAGCACCTGTTGAAGTCAATGGCAAAACAGCCCCTGACTTCAGTGAGACCAGGATTTCGCCCTTAGTTTAGACAGGATCTAAGATTTTTCTTTTTTTTAACATTTTGTTGCAAAAATAGTTATGACTGCTAAGCTCCTGTTAGCAATAGTATAAGTACTGGGAGTGCAACTGCATTGGTGATAGCAAATTATGTGATATGGGTACTAATTTTCCCTAGTGTAGAAAAAGCCTAATTGTTTGATGAGCACCTCACCCTATGTTTCTGCCTGACCATTACTATCTGCTGGGAAAGGTCTCTGCTCCATCCCCAGAATGGTTAGGAACAAAACAGCAGCAACAACAAATCTGTGGAGAATCCCTAGGTACAGAGCTCCATCTCAAAGGAATACACCTGAGCATCTCACTAGTTCTTTCAAAAATGCTGTAAGACAATGATTTCGCATACCATACCTGACTTTCTTCAGGTCACCTTTCCTTGTGTTGTTTGAACATCCTTTCCCCGTCCCTGAGCCACCCTTTTACTCATGACAGGAGTTTTTCTAAAGATATTCCATTTATGCTAAACTTTTGTTCTTCCAGGGCACTTTAGCAATGGACAAAAGGGTTACAGACCTAACACTTGCTGAGTGTGGAACTGCAACTTGCCAATCCACCAGCTACAGTAACACAACCTTTGCTGCTTTGTGTGTCCTGCATCAAAAAGACGGGTACAAAGTTATTTTGGATGCATATTAGAGAGACAAGGTGCATGAGGTAACATGATATTCCCATAAGTTATTCTATCTATTTCCATGAATTATGCAATTAAAATGTGGCTGCTTAAAATGTTAAAGATGTATTGAAAAGTGAGAAAATTATTTTAAATTATTATTTTTTTATGGTTACACTTGAAAGCCACAACCAACATTGAGTCCCTGTTGTGCTCGCTGTTGTACACACATATTAACAGTATCTTTGGCCTGAAGTCCTATTTGGACAGGACAGACAAAAAATATGGAAAAGAGAAAGGAATAATTATTATCCCCATTTTACAGATGGGGGATCTGAGGCACAAAGACAGTAAGTGACTTGCCCACGGTCACCCAGGAAGTTTCCAGGAGAGTTGGAAACTGAGCTCAACTCTCTTAAAATCAAATCCAGCGAATTAACGCAACATCACTCTTCTTTCTTTGTCCTTCACTCTTATGATGCATCAGTATAACCTATAACAAAATATATTCTGCTAGGTTTTAAAAAAAACAAAACAAAAGACTCAAGTCCTCACTTCACTGTCTTATAATAATTGATATTTCTAATGTTAAAAAAGCCAAGGAAACAGAATTCTCTCTCTCCTATAAGAGATTACTATTTCTTATGATATATAAAGGATAAGGGGCAAACATACTTCTAGTTAGGCTTTTCACTTTTATGAGACCCCTGTTAATGGAACTACATCTGTTACTTAAATTTACCTATTTGTATAAAAAACAGAGCACACATAATACACAGGGTATAATTTTTTTTTAAGTATAAATATAATCTGAAATGCAGTAGTTCTTCTGTCTTAAAAAAAGTTAAAATCATTACACAGATAAATGTCTCTATTTGTCTTTAATCCTTTGTATTTATTTTTTTACGTAAATAGTTTAAGAATTGCAAAGAAAACATTAAATCCTCTGATGCATTTAATCATCTTGAGATTTAAGACTAAGGGCCAAATCTTTCTGTTTTTACTCCTAGGCACTCCTGCCAGCACTCAAAGGCCATTTTAGTAGCTGCTATAATGGTGCTACATCACCCAGGGATTTCCTCATCCTGTGAGATCTTCCACTAGCCCAGCGGTTCTCAACCTGTGGGTCGCGACCCCGGCGGGGGTCGAACGACCAAAACACAGGGGTCGCCTAAAGCCATCGGAAAATACATATTTCCGATGGCTTTAGCCGCTGAGAAGTCGCGCTACCATCTGTAGCAGCGCTATTCAGCTGAAACGCACACCGTTATGGATGCGCGTTCCAAACTGAATGCCTGCGCGCATGCGCAGACGTGATTGCATCATCCGTCTGGGGCCTAAGGGGCGGGGGAAGCGGGGGGAACGCTCCACAGTCCATAGCAGCGCATTACGTGTGTCCGGCGCTTGCTGACGTCATCAGTTTTGAAGTAGCCACCAAAATTATTTTTTGGTTTGGGGTCACCGCAATATGAGGAACTGTATTGCAGGGTCACAGCATTAGAAAGGTTGAGAACCACTGCACTAGCCCTTTCTGCCCGATTTAAAAAGTGACTTTGCATTGCAGCCTGTTGAGAGAAGCTTAATCATCTGCCAAACCACAGGCTCAATCCAGTCATATATTGCTTTTTAATGGTTTAGCAACTATCTTTGAAAAATCCTGCGTACCTGTAGTGATGAAGAGCTTATACAGTATGCTATCATTTGAAAATGACAATTGTGGGTGTACAGAAAGTGGACTGTGCCAGGAGATGGTGATAAAACAATATGGGGGGGGAGGGGAAAATCTGTTTTACTACCTGCTTTGGTTTTTCCAAGTGATACGTTACTTCAAATTGTGCATTGTCAGCATTTTGCATAGTTGGAGGAAGCTAGGTGTCCACATGTGCTCCAAGCCAGTTGGTTAATCATGTCCAGTTGGGCCAATTAGTACACAGTGACCCCCTGTTAACTGGAGCCTCTTCCTTGTGAAGAAGAGAGCAACCTACACTGCTAGTGCATGGGTGCACTAGGGAAAGCAGCTGAATTTGCCCTATAGGTACTGTGGCAAGGTTGGGGTAGGGGAGGGTAAGATACTCCGCCCCCGTGGGTCCTGCGCTCTGCCAGCCTGGCCGGTGGTGCAGCTGCGGGAGGGTCGAGGGAGGGGCCGGGGCCCGCTCTGGCCCTGGGTACCACTACCTTCCCTCTGGGGTAGTCCGTGGACCGCTCCCTGCGTCTCCAGCCAGGTATTCTGCCCTTCGGGGCTGCGGTAACAGCTGTGGAAGCTGCAAGCCTCTGTAGGCTGCCGGCCGCAGGCTGCAGCCTGCCAGCTCCAAGCCGCCAACTCCAACTGCAGGCTTTCGAGCTGCAAACCTCCAAAGTTGTAAACTGTAACTGACTCCAAACTATAACTAACTCCAACTGTAATTCAAACCTCCGTCCTCCACACCTCCTCTCTCCAGACTCCACAACCCACACTGCCTGCCTGCCCTGCAGGCTTTTAAGTGTTTGGGGCGGGGCTTCCTGATTGGACCCAGCTGGCCTGATTGGTTAAGCAGCCCCAGGTGGCCTAACTGCCTAATCAGCCCCCAGCTGAGTCACCCAGGGAACAGGGCTTTGTTGAGCCTGGGGCTAATATATCTGCCTTCCCACACTCTGGCAAAGCCGTCAGGCCTGGCCCTGTCACAGTACACAAAAACCACAAAAATATGGGTTACGGTCTGTACAACAGATGTAACTGGACAGGGATGAAGAGTGGTTTGAAGGCCAAATTTCAAAGTGACTGGGAACAAAGTATGTAGCTTTGACCGAATTAAATAAGGTATTTTTAAGAGTTCTGTAGTTGCCTTTCACTGCATCTTGATGCTGCGTTAAAACATTTGTAAATAATATATCTGCTATTCTTAATCTTGAATAGTGCCATAGTCCACACAAGGAGAGCTTTAATAGCCTTTTCAATAATTACACAAGAAACAATAACCATACATTCACAGACTGCTGAGAAGCCATTTACACTTACCATTACAAAGACACAAATGAATAGATCCATACAAATATGATGAAGTTACACATCTAAAATATTTAGAAATAAGCAGAATGCTTCTGTGAAAATCATCTAAAGCAATAGGAAACAAAGCTATTATCTATGATTACTAAACACAGATGCTTTAATTTTAAAGCAGCAAAACTGCTTATTTTATGCACTTATCTGACAAGCTTGGGGTTTGATCATCCAAAGGTATAAGCATGGAGGTAATTTTAGTCACATGATAGTCCCATTGAACTCAGCCCTTTCTAGTCCTCCCTATCACCCAACCTTGTAACCTGGGTACCATTTTGATTTGGCCCTTTCTAGACCCACACACCTAACTCATGGCTGAATTTTGATGGCACAACACCCAAGATTCATCCTTTCCTCTCAATCCACACAGCTAAAAGTTTAGTTGAGAGCCTCATTTACTCCCAACTGTAACCCTTTTCTTTCTGTCCTTGGCAAATGCCATCTTGTTCCCCTTTTATAGCCATCAAAATGCTGCTGTGAAAGTCATCATTCTGGTTTGTCTCTCCAGCCATGTCACCCCTCCCTTTACATTCCTCTATATCAAGCATCAAATACTGGTCTTCACTGTCAAGTCTGTCTTCACTGACTTCGACCTGATGCCAGCCTTGTTTGTCCATTAATCAAGCCTTGCCCACAATAACTTCTGCTTTCTCATGAAGCTCCTTATGCATGGATTTAAAAAAAGCTCTGCTAAACCTCCGCTCTTGTCCTCCTTCAGATCCTGCCTCTAAACTCTCCTCTGCTGTTGTGCCTATAGACTTCATGTCAATGTGCTGGCAGTTGGGCGCTACAACCATTGCTCATTACGCTAATCGTAATTGCAGCACATCTGTTCTCTCATTTTTTACTTAGATTGTAAACTCATTGGAGCAGGGTCCAGCTTTTCATTATACACGTGTACAGTGCCAAGAACAATGGGGCACTGATCCATGATGGGGTGAGCAGCTTTAGATGCTACTGGAGAATAAATAGGATTGACCACTAGAATTTTTCTGTATTTTAGCTTTCCAGTTTATGAAAAACTGATGTTAGGTTATACAAAGCTCAATTCAGTGATTTATATCCCAAAGTTAGAAGTATTTTCACTTTTTATCGCCACCAAATGTATTCCGACCTTAGGGCACTATTATACAATTAGTCATGCACTATGAGACAAAGTGCTGAACGTAACAGAAATACATTCTATGGTGTTCATAGTTATATGAAATACTAATAAGGCATAACGAGACTAAGGATGAGCAACTCTGAACATTCCTGGTCATGTAGAACAAGGATGTAATTTTTAAAAGCACTGGAGGGAGTTAGGAGTCCAAGTCCTTGTGTTCCTGACTCCTAACTCCCTCGGTGCTTGTGAAAATCATGCTCATGGATAGTAAGTCTACCAAACACATTTTAGTGGATTCACTGTAGGATTTCCCATCCTGCTATAACAACACAGAGCCAATCTGGAGATGCATGGTGTGAAGTCTCTCAAAAAGATGTTTGACTTCTGAATGGAGACCACAGTATAGAATGTGCCTAAAATACTGAAGGGTACCCAGGGTCACCTTAAAAGGCATGGAACCTGTAAATCGAGGGCATGTGACATGAACTCATCCGTACCCCTCTCCCCTTCCCAAAAAAGGTTGCTTTTTCTGGTTAGTTATGATTTATTTGACCATCTTTCTCAAACATTCCTAGAGGAAGTTCCTGAAGCGTTTACTGATACATGCTCTCACTTTAAACATCACAGAAAAGTATCATACTAACACCATCTGGTGTACATTTTCACATAAACTACGTTTGTGACAATGCAAGGCTCAATGTCTTGTGGTAGTAAATAAAATAAAGCAAAGCAATCCCCCCCCAAGATTTTAGGTTATATAAATAGGATAGATAATAAAAGTGAAAATATAATGCCATTCTTTAGATCATTAAGTATGTCCTCACCTTGAATACTGTGCCCATTTCTGGCCAACCCATCTTAAAAAGAAGATATGAGGATCAAGAGAAGGGCAATGAAAATGATTAGAGGAACTAAATGCAGATATTAAAAGGGTTAGGCCTCTTTAGTCCTGGCAGAAGAGGATTACCTGGGAACAGGACAGAAGAACATGAAATAATGAACAGAGAAGAGAAGGTTAATTATGTGCTTCTACATAACCATTTTCCATAACACTAGAAAGATACTAAATGGAATGAAGTGTCAACTAAATTGAAATAAAATGAAATAGTCTATTTTGCACACACAATGCTGAGTCTTTCACAAGGAACTCACCTTTCACAAGGTGTTGTCAGGGCCAAAATGTAGATAAGATTAAATAAATTAGACATTTATTGAGTACAGATATCTACAGTTATTTAACAAGCATAAAAATATAGAATAGAAATAGAAATCCCTGTGCCTCAGATGGTTAGCAAACCCCTAATCGAAAGGTATTAGAGATGTTTTATTGGGAACGTTAGTACACAATTATGTCTTTTTAGATTTGTTGCTCCTTCCTCTGAAGCATTTGGGTCTGGCTCCTGGGCTAGCTAGATCAGTGATCTGATTCAGCATTGCACTTTATCTCCCACTCTGCTGGCAAACTTGTTGCAGGACAGTGCTGACCTTGTGGCACTTGCAAGCATGGCCAAGAGAGGAATTAATACCTGGGAAGACTGAGTGAAACCTAGACAGGCAAAGATCCTATGGAATCCTGATTACAGGGACCCCCAGGGAGGGTGATGGAGCAAGTTATGTGGGCTGGAATCTACACGGCCATCCCTCTTCCTAGTGCTTAAACACAACTCCTACAGAAAAGCACATGGAGATCCAGAATTCAGTCACTGGGGATTTTCAGCAAGGATTGCACAGTCAAGTCAAAAAAGAACAAAGAGGAATGACTAAGTAGCAACTCTATATATTCTTATCACAAACAATAATAGCAGTAGTGTAATTTCTACTACATAGCAAGGCTACTTCATAATCCATACACAATATCTTCACAGTTCTACATAAATATAAACCAAATAAACAAATTCATATTTAAACAGGTTAGCCCTCACAAACACACACTGAAATGTAATGCAGAGTTTCAAAAGCTTAGCTGAGGTTCACCTGATTTTCAGTTAGACTCTTTGTCCACTGACTGCATACAGTTTGCCAAGTCAAAAGCATGGCAAAATAATAATCTTTCTTCCTCTTGCTTGCACTGCAGAAATCTCTATCTGAAACCTAGGCAGACTCCTTTTACTCCTCTGCTAGACTGTGAAGTCAGCTAACAAACCAACTAATCATTACTAAGTATATAAAAGAAAAAAACAAAGCTGAAAATAGCACAATAAATTACTCTTTGCCCATCATCACATTTAAACAAGAAAAGAGTTGGTGAACCATACAGGTCAAAACCACTTAACTAAAACAATTTGGCTAAAAACATTTGAAGTATAAAATTAACATGAGAAGTTAGAAAAAAGAAATGGGGAGAGAGAACTGTAACTGACACAACCACTGCTTACCTGTATGGGAAAATTAATAGCACTAACCTGATGCAAAATGCTTCAGAGATAGGAGAAAGCCACCTGGTTTCTGTTCCTGTGGATAAGCTTCTCCCAACCCTTGTAAGTCACATGTCCTTTTGTAAAGCAGCTGCCCTGACTACTGGCCCTCAATGAAGCCTATGAGCCAGCAACAGGGAACCTACTGAGCATGCTCAGAACTACCACACACAATTCCAGAAACTTCTAGGCATGAAATGTTAATTGTGCATCTGCCTAGCTGCCATGACCCAGAAAACTTCCTCCTCTCTAGAGCTCTTGAAAAGATGTCTCTTCATTAGGCATGTGGGTTACATTTGCAGCCCCCATCCCAAGAGGGGTGACTAATTCTCATAGAGTTTACTAGAAGGAGTTCAGTAAGTATTTTGTGCTTAGCTATGAAGCAATTGAAAGACAGTAATACCTATAATTGAATACTAAAGACTTGCATTGATTAACATTACACACACTGCCATTTAGGCAATAAGAAAAGTGAAAGTGAAAGAAAATAACATTTTCATTTTTAAAACTGAAGTATTGAAAGTGTTCAGTGCTTTTTCCACCCCCAAAATTCCCCGGGCTCCTTAAAACTACCAGATTTGATGAGCTTTGCTTCTTTACCCTTTATTACTTCTCCTTGTGTGTGTTGCAGGGTTCTTTCTTCTCCAGGAACATCTGTAAAATTAGCCCTACAACAGTAATCTTAACAAAAAGAGTAACCAAAACCAGAGAGAAAATGATTGGAAAAGAAAAATGGTTCTTAAGTAGGAATGTAAAAATTCCTTTAATTAATAATCCGTTTAAACATAACAATAGAACGTTTAAATGGTTCAACAAGCTGGGGAGGATGGCACTGGGCTTGGCTCCTCCCTGCCAAGCCCAGCATGGCTCCCTCCAAGCATGCGTTTACTGAGCCACAGCTGGGCAGCTCTCATGCTGGGCTCGGTTCCTCCAGAACACCCCGCCAAGCGAGAGCTGCCCAGCTGTGGCTCTGCATGCATGTGGGAAGGCGGAGAGCCACGCTGCCAGTTCTCACTCGGCAGGGAGCCACAAGGGCTTGGCACCTCCCCCTTTTCCCATGGGCAACTTTTAGACTAATTAGGACAGCTGCTTACTGTTTAAACGTTCAGCACTTACATACCTATTCTTAACATACCTAGATTCTAGAAAATAGAGTTTTCAGCTTACTCGTAGAGAAAAAGAAAAGTGAATAGCATACATCTTTCACAATTCTCTCGTCTTACCACTCTTTCATCAACCAGCCAGCAACACCTGCTGTCCTGATACAAACTCCTTGCTGTATCCAGTCATTTGCTTTGATCTAGGCCTGCCTCCCTCAGTCTCAAAAGCAGTTTTCTCCAGTTTCCTAGACACAATAGAATTTTGGGCTCACTGGCTTCTCTAATACATGGCTCACTGAGGATACAAATCCTCAATGATGATAAATAGCCAACTTTCAAAGGCTTAGCATCTAGGCTAAGAGACCACATTTTGCAGATCCATTCTGAAAGGGCAATGGATGGGGCAGAGACACACAAATAAGTAGATTGATACTGGGTAAAATGCCAATCCCAACATGCTCATTTTCCAAGTTATGAACGATTAATCAGAGACAAAGGTCCAGACCATTTGTCATAATAAAATTGGCATTTGAATGTGGTAAACATTTATTCTGAGTTTATACCCCACTCTGGTTTTCAAAAGGAAGACGATACCTCAAAGACAGGAAAATATTTATCTTTTTGTTGTATTTTTATCCCGATATACTGAAAGATTGTAAAACTCCCCGTGGGCTTTATTTGTTGCTATCAATTGTAAATTTAGCAACAACAACAAAATCTACATACAAGTAAGATTGATAGAACAATTCCTTTAGTTCAGCTAATACAGCATGTGGGTGATAGCTAAGCATTTTCCCTATAATCCCTTGTTAGCTCATTAATAGATCATCAAAGAAAACAAAGGACTTTAATGCCAATTAACAGTAAGAATCCCAAAAAATTCTAGCTCATACTTCCATGAGAACCAGCAGGGGAAACTGAAACCAGGCAGCATTTCCTAAAGCCCAGCTTAAATACAAGAAGTCAGGAGTGCAGTATCAGTAGAACAACCTGATAGTTAGATCCAGCTTGTAGTCAGGCAGAGATGACCCATGTCTGCCAATAGTGGGAGAGCAGAGTGAGGGCATCTGCCTTCAGCAGTGTTACTGAACATAGATTGTAGAAATTGATTCCCATGTTTGCTGCTACAGATTCCCGAAGCCTGCCAGAGAAATATGAGACCCTTCCATTAGTAAGGCTTCACAGCTGTCTTTGTTCTAGTAGGTCAGACTCCCAAAAAACATTTAGGTTTTCCTCTCTGATTCCTGAGTCATGCAAAGAACTCATGTAGGTCTCAATCCTGCAATACGCCTGTGCAGGCAGACCTCCTTGCCTATGAGGCCCTCATTGCAGTGACAAAACCCTGAGTTCTAGTCTTCCTAGAGTTCTCATCTCAACATTTAGGCTGATGCTGCTTCACTTTTATGGAAACTGAAACATGGGTGCAACAGATCCCTCTGCACCCTCAAAGGGACTGTGCCAACCTTCTCATAGTGCAAGGCCATATTAGTGAAGTCCTTAGCGAGTCCTTCACCTTCCAACAGCACTAAATTCACCAAAGCAAAATTTAAATTAATAGTAACATTTCTGTGCGTATACTTGTTTCTACTCTCTTAGTGTGTGACACAAGTTTCTATTTTATCTACTGATTCTTACACTATTACACTTGTTGGGATTCTGTCCAAAATAATTAATTCCTTTTATAAATCAGTTAATTTACATTCCAAAAATGAATAATCTGATTAAGATTTACATTCTAATTGGTTCTTTAGTTCTGATCATTGTAAGCCTTTTGAAAGCAGCCTTTATTTAAAATTTAGATTTGTTACACTTGAAAGATTAAGGGTTGATTTATCTCTCTGGTTGGTTCTGGAATGCATGGAACAGAATAAGTACATGTCAGGGCGAGCCTGAAATCCCCCACGAGATCGTTTGTAAGTATCAGATGTTGTTAAGAGAAATACAATAGTGTTGCCTTTGAGTTTTATTTACCTGTAAATCTTAAAATGGTCTCAGAAGTGATTACATGCTTCAGAGAATGGTTTATAACCTGCATGCCGTCTGTGGGCACATGGCAAAGATACTAGCATCCCCATTTGAAGCCATTTCTTTGGCATTATATAAAAGCACCAGTGATGCTTCTTTAAAAAAAAATCTATTTTCCAATATGGAATTTTACTGACAATGATACAGCATGTAGGTCAGAAAGAGGCAATCGGGCTTACTTTGCTGTAATACCAAAAGCACCATGGATTGCCCTATATAGCCGAGGTATTTTATACATACACAAATTGGAAGGGAAATTCATACATATAGTACACTAAAACTAACATCTACATCTTGCCTTCAGTTCAAATCTGATGGAAATTTTTGTAGTTTTGGTTTAGACATTTTCTAAATCTAGCAAGAAGACTTATCTGGCTATCCAGAGTGGGCAATAATTGAAATAGCCTAGAAAAAAAATCTATTAAGGAACTGGACATAAGAAAATGAAAATATACAAATAATTTTTAATACAAAATACTAAAATGGCTCTGTCCCTCTTGAGGATTTCTCTATGCAGGGAGGATTTCTCTATGCCTTTGCTAGCTGGGTTAGTCAGCTTTAGGGTCACTTAGCCATGCTGGCATAAAATCTAATCCCAAATTCAGTGATCCTTTAACATTGTGAGATAATTAATTTCATTGGCTACTCATTCACCTTGACTCCTGTAACTTTGTTTTCCTCAATGGCCTGTTTATATGCTGTTGATGACCACATCTGTTGTTATCCCATTTCTCAGTTGCATTATGGACCTGATATGCCGGAGAAGCCAGTTTGCCACCCCTCCTCCTTTTATTTACCATTGCCCTTATCAAAATAGTCAAGCTAGAAATAAACTTTTCATTTTTTCTTTAATTTCCATGTTTATTCTAGCTTGAATGTGAACATGCTTTAGTTTTTGCACTCTTCCATCTATATTCATTGACAATAAAATGGTTCTACTTGCAAATGAAAGCAAGATCCTTCCTGCAAATGTTTACTCTTTTCACTCAAGGTAACAGATTCACTTATATTCAAAAGATAAACTATTAAGATGAAACACTACCTCTTTCTCTGACAAGATTACAGATCCAGGATAACAGATAACAGATTCAGAATAAAAATTCTCATTGCCATCAAAGGGAGTTCTATGCAAGGAAAATGGCAGTATTGGACCCCTGATTACAGGGGCATACACTGGGGTTACCCTTTAGCTTTTTGTTAATTTGTATTTATATTGCAATATATTTTATCTGCATACTAATCTGGGACCAAATTCACTGCTGGCAAAAGTGAGGATTTTAAAATGTATTGTTTCTGCCATCATGCATCCTCTCTTTCTGTAACTTGACTCTCTGGCCAGGTCATAATTTAAATCCATCCCTTCCAGGGTAACAGCATCCCACAAATGGAAGTCCAGTGTCCTTATATCAGGTTTCTAGCCCACATTCTGGGTCCCAGGGTCCTTGCGCTCTCGTCCCAGTCCTTCTGCTGCCCTTATTCCCTTATATGTTGGGGCTGGGGGACAGACAGGGCACTTCATGTCAACTTCCCTGGCAATTGGCTGGTGAACTCCTACTCTCCCACTATACTGGGTGCCAGCCAACCAAGGGACCCTATAACCAACAGCCAAAGCATATTCCTCACAACTCCCTGCTTCTGCTTCCTTGGGCTTCTTTCTAGGCAGCCTTTCTCAGGTCTTCTCTCCCTGCAGCTTCTCTAGCTTAACACTTCCTCTCAGGAACCCTTCCTGGAATCCCCTACAGAAATCCCAAACTAAGATTTTTATCTTAATGTACTGCCTCCTTAGACTTACCCTTTTAGACCTCTTAAAGTCCCTTTTCTCTATTCCTCAACTGACACCTTCAAGAGCTGTCACCTGAAAGTCTAGATCCTGCCCTTTTATCAGGACTTACCAGTGAAGCCTGCTCCACTCCTCAAGACTGACCAGACCATCTGCCAGATCCTTCTATTTCAGAGAGGATCTCAGGACTTATTCTCATGCTAGATTTCCTCTTCAGCACTCCTGATTTCCTTCTTACCTAATTTCAGAGAGTAACTACAGATTTCCTCACTCTCTACCTGCAGCCTATTTTCTGCTCTGAAAGTGCCTTACCTTATAATCATTACCCAGCTGGTCTTCGTCCTTAATTAAGAATGGCTTTCCCTCTAGCTGCAGCCTGGTACATTAAATTGGCCTCTCAAGCCCACATTAACCTTTTTGCAGCCTATGTGGGGTGCATAACCCATCACACTCCCATACTGAAGCTCCTAAACATTTCCTTCCACACATTACAGAAAAATGGTTAAGGACTTATAATACAATTTGAGATCCTCCGATAGGCAGGGATTTAGAAGTACAAAGTATTATTAATATATGAACTTTGCCTGTTCTTATAAAAAAAAAGAAAAAAGGAAAATTTGTCCTTTCCTTTCACCTTTAAAAGGTCTGTCAGATGTTCGCCTGTGATTAAGATAATATAGAGTGTGAAAAAATGTTTGCTTTTACATTGCAAAAGATCTACATTATGCCTTCATTTTAATGACAAATAAAAGGTTTTAATAAAAGCAAGAACACATTTGCTGTTATCTTCACTGACAATATGTAATAAATAGGGCTCAGAATGCTCCAGAGACATAAGAAAAACTTATGATAATAAGAAATGTAACATGCAAAACACCTCAATTGGCAACATGCACAAAAACAAACATGACCTCTGTAAGACCTTACTAACATTAGTTATTTTCCTTACCTAGTGTTTCCCCTAAATTCCTCATCTTTTTGACTGATGAAACAGTTATATTCAAGCTGATCTGCAATCAAAATGTCACCAGGATCTGTACAATTCTTTGAATTTTAGTTGAGAGACTTTGCACTCATATGCAGCTACAATTCTATATTTTGTGCAATTTCTGCAAGAAGAAGAGAGACACTGATCTGGGTAGGATGAGTGTTAGAATGTGGCAAACTGCTCAGTAATGAAAAAGGAGAAATTGGGAAAAACGTAACAAAATAAGAATACTTATCAAAGTGTAAGGAGGAAGTGCAATCAGAGAAGCACCGACTGGAAGCAAAATGGTCATGTCAGGGCTGCAGCTACCCGTCTCTGCCAAATTTAAAGGCCCAGTCCCCATTAAGACAGACTGAGAAAAGGGTTCCTTGAATGGGACAATTCAACAGTGGGGAGAATCAGTAGTGACCAGGCAATGACAAAGGGAAATGCTCCAAGGGGAGGGACTGCTTTTGTGTATCACCTCTCTATCATGAGTCTTCCTGCTTTTACCCAGTTGAATTTTTAGTAGTGAACATTTACATCTAGCATTAGCTTATCTAGAGTGGAGGTATAAAGGTTATAAAAGAATAAATGATCTCAGAATACACTTTGTTACTAAAAAAGTATTTTACAGTAGCTTTGTCCTAAAATTTCATTTACTTAAAAATACCTGGTATTTTGGAGGAATTTTACTTTCTACTATTTCTATGTCTAAATATTTTACTGTAAAATTGCAACCCTCGGGTAACCCTCATCCTATATGCATTACCCTAGCATTATTTTTGCCCTGAAACTACAAGGCTAGGTTGCCATGAAGCAAAGGAAGTACAATTGACAAATCCAGTTCTACAGAAATGCTACTTACATTGTCATCAGCTGACACCAGGGAACAACACAGCCTGAACACATTAGCTTGTGTTGCTTTAGAAGCAGGAAAAGGATCATGCTTCTCAAGTGCATGGGTAGAGAAATGGGTTAGTTTCCATATGTTCAGAGTATATTAAACACTTCACAGAGTAGAATAGAAAAAATACCTGAGTATGTTTCTTCACAAGGAAGATTCCTGTACTTGAGGACCATAAAGTACACTCATGGGGGACATAACAGGGTCCTCTACTTGGGGGTCATAAAATATACTCATAGCAGGTTCCATCTGTGCCTTCTGTGGGAAAGGCACTAAAGCTAATTCTCAAGAGGAGACGCTTGCGTCAAGAGAAAGTCCTTTCAAATTGATCTCTCTAATTCAGACCAATTTCACATCAGATAATCAGGGCTAAGGCTCACACTGCTGAGGGAGCAGTACGTGAGGGGAGGAAAGTTTTGAGGTGGTGGCTCTAAGCCACTCTTCCATTCCCCAATCAGGAACCTAGCAGATCCTGAAATGGTCCCCAGAATAATTTAAAACAGCTTAAGGGCTACTGTAAATTAGTCCCATAGGGACTTCTTCACCAGTGAGTGATCCTTGCCCCAGATGCATCCTGTACTCATAGTGGGAAGTAGTGGGCTGCCTAGAGCCAGCTCTGCTGGTGTTATGGCATTCAAGGATACTCAGGGAATCCCTGGATGCCCCCCTTTGGCAGCATCTGTCATTCAGACAAAGCAGCTGGCCAGAGGTGAAGATCTGGCTCCTAAAAAATATTTAAGAAACAATTAACATAAGAAAAGAGAAGAGAGAAAAGAAAAGGCAGCTTTATGTGATTAAGATTAATACATAAAATTCTTGGGGAATTTTTAGTGTAATTTCTGCCTAATAGCCAAAGCTTATGGGATACTACATTACATCAAAAAGTAAATACAGTAAACACAATGAAAATTAAGCAACTCAAAAAAAGCCTGTTATGAACTAGCCACCCACTGTAATCCATTTCCACAAAGTTGTTAGTTTTAATTTGCTTTTTATTCTTTGGCCCTAACTGCTTTGGTTTAAGTTATTGAAGTAAAATATTTCTACTGTATGCATATTGTTTCTAATTCTTCCAGGAAAACTCTTTAGCTTGACACCGCCTCTTCCCCCCCCACAAAATAAAAAGGGTTAAAAAGACAATCTCACAAGTAATCGCTCTCAATTTCTACTGTAAGGGACATTAATGCGCATAAAAGGTACTGGAGTGATAGTACTGGAAAGTGCCCAACTCTTGAGACAAAAGCAGGCTTAACATAGATGGCAGCAGTGCTGCATCTGCTTCACACTGTCCCACTACCGTGCTTCGGCTTCAGACCTCTGCGGCACCGTCAAGGACTGAGAGTGTGTGAGCAGGGATGTAAGTTGTGAGGTGGTTCTCTGGCCACGTGGATACTTCTTCACTCACATTTCACATGTAACTAAACAGTCAGCTGGTAACTACCTATGGCTTATTATTATATGGGATAATTTGAGAAATTCATAGGCTTTTAGATATTAAGCCTATCTGAAGCCATTGTGATAATTTTATCTGGCAATCTGCATAATACAGACCACAGAACTTCACTCTTTGACACCCAGTGGTGGAGAATCTACCACAATTTTAGGTAAATTGTTCTAATTGTTCTAATGGTTAATTAATTAAAAATGTGTACCTTATTTCTGGTCTGAATTTGTTTATGTTTAGTTTCCAGCTATACAATTCAGACTGATATCAGATCTGTGAGCGAATGCAGAGAAGACAAGTAAATAATACACTGATTTAAACAATATTTTATTAATCTGTGGTCTGACAGCAGCTAAAAATCAAATATGAGTGTGCAAAATTGAATCAGAGATGCACAGAGATGGGTTTGAGAGAAGATATGTTCACAGCAGCTCTATATCATTTAGCAGAAAATTAAGTAGATTGGGAAGTATGTGATGAAATAGATATGGACAAAATAGTCATAGAACTAAAGGCTCCAAAAAGAGCTTAACCTCTAAGAAATGCTAAACACCTGCTGCTCCTAGAGATTAGCCAGGGGAGAGATGAGTGCTCTGTGCCTTTCAGGATTAGGCCAACAATGAAGGGGAAAGATAAGAACTTGGCTTGCCAGACAGAGGAAGTTGCAAAACAGTAAGTGATTAGCAATATAGGCTTGGAAGGCAGAGGCAATGGAAAAACACAAAACAGCCAGAGAAGATAAAGAAAGATAATATTGAAATGAAAAGTGCAAGAGGCAAAGATACGAAAAGACCTCCAAAATAAATAAATAAATAAATAAAATCAAAGAAAGGCTGGGCATGTGTGTAAGCAGTCATGGAGTTTAAGGCCATAACCTCCTGTATATCACATCATCACCCAACATCTGCAACTGACTCCATCAACCAAAATTAGACCCAAGTATTACAG
>ML675624.1:61265402-61286038 GCA_007922155.1 Mesoclemmys tuberculata | reverse complement strand
ACACATCTGTATGAGGTTATTTGGGCCCATCAACGATAGAACTGGGAGAGATGATTCAAAAAATGGGGGTTACAATCCAGGAACTGGTCTGGTAAATTGCCCTCGGGCACACCCTAAAAATGATTGTTCAGTGCCAGAGGCCTGCGTTGTTGAGCTCCAGCCTTGGTTTGAGGGATGGTAGGGTTTTCTGTTTTTCTGCCCCTTCTCTTAGAGTTATCCTGCCTGGACTGTGAGGGGTAAAAATGTGAGGGCAGTCGGGCCTTAAAGTGTTTCCACTGTGGGACAGGGGTATGACAGCTCAGTGATTTTAACGTTGCCCTAGAGTCTTTGAGGCTGTGGAGTTTGGAGTCCGTTTACTCCAAGAATAGTCTAGAGTGCTCAAAGGACAAGTCCTGGACTGTCTGTTGAACTCCAGTGGGAGGCCTGACAGGTGCAGCAATGAGCTTCTCATACCAATTGCTGAGGACATTGTACTTGCAGCTGAGTCAGCTGCAATCAGAGCAGCTTGCAGTGTGGTTCTTACACCATTTTGCCCTCCTTTGTGATAGCCTCAAGGATCAAGACCTTAAACTTCATCATGGAGTCCCAAGAGTTGAAGTTGTAATGACAGAGAATCGCTTGTTGGTTAGCTATTCGAAGCTGGAGCCGTCCAGTAGAGTAGATCTTTCTACTGAAGAGGTCCAGCTTCTTCGAGTCTCTAGATTTTGGAAATGGGCCTTGTTGTCCCTCTCTCCTTCTCATTCACAGCCAACATTACCAGTTAACTCAGCTGTGGGTATGTGAACAGGTATTCATAGCCTTGAGACAGAGCAAAGTATTTCCTTTCTATCTCCTTGGCTATAGGGGGGATAGAGGACGGCGTCTGCCATAAAGATTTTGTGGTGGACTGGATAGTCTTGATGAGGGGGAGCGCCGTTCTTGAGGAGCCTTTGAGCATTAGGATGTTGACTATGGGCTCCATCGACTTTATGACCTCTTCCTCCTGGAGCCCCATGTTTTGCGCCACCCTTCACAGCAACTCTTGATGGGCCCTGTTGTCTATAGGGGGTGGACCCACTGATGTTCCTGCAACTGCCTTGTTCAGTGGTGAGGACGAGTATGCTCCTGGCATGGCCTGATCTTCCTGCCGGTCAGGTTCAATGGGCTCACGTTGGGTGATGGTGTCACGGCCGGTGCCCATGATTGACACAATGCTGGCCCGCAGCTCCCTCTTGGTGCTGGTCTCGGTGCAGGGGGCAATGCTCTTCAAGTGGTGCCTTCAACCTCTCTGCAGTGGGAGGTATACAACTTGGCTTCCGAGTCAGAGGAACATGAGTCAGATCATGGGGACCACAGTGGTGCCAACCTGGATAGTGCTGGGGAGCAGCTCCTTGGTGATCAGGAGCTGTGTCGCATGGCTGGTTTGCCTCTAGATGGCACTATGCTCCTTTATGGTGCTGGAGGCCTTACAATCTCTGCTCTCTCCAATCTGGTGGGAGACTGGTGAGCCATCATGGCAATCAGTTCTCTAGCTGCCTCAAATGGTGTCCAGTGTAGACAAGAGATCCAGGTCCCCTGTCTGGCTCTCCCTTATTAGGGAATCCACGGGACTGGAGTTGACAGTGCCGCTTCTGATGGGATTGGGGCTTTGGGTCCCTGTCCAGTGTGTACTCAATTAGCATCTTTCAACCTCACTGTGGGGGAGCACTCTATCTGTTTTCTTGGGCCTCTTGCAAGGCACCAGTGAGTGGGAACAGTGCTGAGATGACTCCAGTGTCTGAGGGGAGTGGTGCCCAGAATCCTTGGATGCCATAGATTTCCTTGGTGCCATCAGCTCCCTTACTGAGGGTGGTGCGTTCCACACCGAGGAGCTGGGATCTGGCTGGTGTGCTGGCTGGGGCCAGAAAGCTCTCTCAATGAGAAGATGCTTTAGCTTCACCCTCCTTTCATTCTTTGTCCTGGCTTTAAAGTTCCTGCAAATTCTGCACCTGTTGGTCTGGTGTGACTCTCTAAGGCCCTTTAAACAGCAGTCATGTGGGTCGCCCTTGGATATAGATTTATGGCAGGACCCACGCAGCTTAAATCCATGGGATAGGGGCATGCCCTGGTTCCCCAAAGAGGGGTAGGGGAAAAGGGGGGAAACCCCCAAAATGAAATTTAGCTACTAACTAATCTAACTAATCTGTTTTAACTATTTACAGATAACTGGAATAGAAACACTAGAGGAATGCTTGCCAAAGCAAGAGAGAGAAGCTCCAATGACTGTCACGGACGGTAAGAAAGAACTGAAGAGGCAATGAGTCAACAGGGCCCTATATACAGCACCATGGCAGCATGACTCCAGGGAGTGCCTGGTTTGACCCAATGGTTACTGCTAGGGGAAAAACTTGCCGATGACCATGCACACGGTGCCTGCATGCCTACTTAGAATTGACATAAGCAAGCACTTGAAGAAACCTCAGAAATGTTAATCAGGTATAACTTATGCACAGATGTCTACATGGGTCTGAAGAGACACAGGCTGCCCATTCTTCTCAGTGAGGTGTCATCATTATTGAGCATCTGAGTTATTTTAAGTGTCAGTGTTAGTAAAAGAAGGAGTATAACAGAGATGCACAATTTACTGTGAGTGAGGTCTCATTTTGATGTCACAAATGGGTGGCATTTGGGAAATACTACCGCTCCCTCTCTCAAATCAATAAGATATCATGGCTAAGGAGACTAGCAGAGCCAGTGGGATTATTGCAGCCACACCAAGAGAGAACCATGCTCAAGGATATCAGTGGAGCTCAGACAGCATGACTATTCAGCTATTCAAATTGTGATGAGTGTACTGCAAGCAGTTTCTCATTCTGATGATTCACATGTTACAAGTTAGGTCTTCAGTCTGGGATTGAAAAAACCATGCCTCTGACCAACATAGGCTATGCTGACCTAACCCCTAGTGTAGGTGTAGCTATGTCGATAAAAGAATTCTTCCGACAGCACAGCCACCATCATTCAGGGAGGTGGTATTCCTACACCAACGGAAAAAACCCTCCGTTGGTATTGGCTGCATGTAGACTATAGGATTATGCCATCATATCCATGCTGATATAGCTATGCTAGTATAGTTCCCATAGTGTAGACATACCCTAAGTTAAACTCCTCCCGTAGACTTACTTATACCCATTTACCAATGTGTAAGGAACAATGTGTAAGTGAATCAAAGTTAATGTAAATTACATGACAAAGAACTAAAAAGAAATTATACATTAAGGTATGTAAGGCCATACTGGGTCAGACCAATGATCTATATAGCACAGTATCCTGTCTCTGACAGTGGCCAGTGTCAAAAGCTTCAGAGGGAATAAACAGAATAGGACAATTCTGAGTGATTCATCCCATCATTCAATCCTAGGTTGGAGGTTTAGGAACACACACGTCCCTGAGCATCTTAGCTAATAGCCCTTGATGGACCTATCCTCCATGAACTTATCAAATTTTTTTTTGAACCCAGTCATACTTCTCTCCTTTACTACATCCCCTTGCAAAGAGTTACACAGGCTGACTACGAATTGTGTGGAGAAGTACTTCTTTTTATATGTTTTAAACCCACTGCCTATTTATTTCATTGGGTGGTGACCCCTAGTTCCTGTGTTATGTGAAGAGGTAAATACTACTTCCCTTTTCACTTTCTACACACCATTCATGATTTTATAGGCTTCTATTATATTCCCCCTTAGTTGCCTCTTTTCTAAGATGAATAGTCCCAGTCTTTTTAATCTCTTCTCATACGGAAGTTGTTCCATACCTTTAATCATTTTTGTTGCTCTTCTCTGTACTTTTTCCAATTCTAATATTTCTTTTTTGAGATAGGGTGATCAGAACTGTGCACAGTATTAAAGGTGTGGCCACATCATGGATTTATATAGAGGCATGATGATAGTTTTTCTTATTATCTATCCCTTTCCTAATGGTTCCTAGCATTCTGTTAGCTGTTTTGATTGCCACTGTACATCAAGCAGATGATTTCAGAGGAATATCCACAATGACTCAAAGATCTCTTTTTTGAATAGAACAGTTAATTTAGACCCCATCATTGTGCATACATAGGTGGGATTATGTTTTCCAATGTGCATTACTTTGCACTTCTCGGTTCTGAATTTCATCTGCCGTTTTCTTGCCCAGTCACCCAGTTTTGTGAAATCCCTTTGTAACTCTTCTCAGTCAGCTTTGGATTTAACTATCTTGGGTAATATTGTAGCATCTGCAAATTTTGCCACTTCACCGTTCACCCCTTTTTCCAGATAATTTGTAAATATGTCGAACAGTGCAAATTCTAATACAGTTCCTTGGGGGAGCTTGCTATTTCCCTCTCTCCATTCTGAAAACTGACCATTTATTCTTATCCTTTGTTTCCTATCTTTTAACCAATTACTGATCCATGAGAGGACCTTCCCTCTTGTTCCATGACTACTTATTTTGCTTAAGAGTCTTGGGTGAGGGACCTTGTCAAAAGACTTTCTGAAAATCTAAGTAGACTATATTGACTGGACCACCTTTGTCAATGTGCTTGTTGACATCCTTAAAGAATTCTAATAGATTGACGAGGTATAATATCCCTTTACAAAAGCCCTGTTGACTCTTCCCTAACATATCATATTTACTTGTATGTCTGATAATTCTATTCTTTACTATAATTTTGACCAATTTGCCTGCTATTGAAGTTAGGCTTACCAGCCTGTAATTGCTAGGATCTCCTCTGGAGCCTTTTTACATTACATTAACTACCCTCTGCTCACCTGGTACAGAGGCTGATTTAAGTGATAGGTTACATACCATGGTTAGTAGTTCTGCAATTTCATATCTGAGTTCCTTCAAAACTCTTTATCCATCTGGTTCTGGTGATTTATTACTGTTCAATTTACTATATTGTTCTAAAACCTCTTCTATTGACACCTCAATCTGGGATAGTTCCCCAGATTTCCCATTTAACAAGAATGACTTGGGTGTGGTGACCTCTCCCACATCCTCTGCAGTGAAGACCAATGCAAAGAATTCATTTAGTTTTTCAACAATGGTTTTGTACACCTTGATTGATCTTTTAGCACCTCGACTGTCCAGTGGCCCCACTGACTGTTTGGCAGGCTTCCTACTTCTGATGTACTTTAAAAATATTGCTGTTAGTTTGTGCGTCATTAGCCAGTTGTGGTTCAAATTCTTTCTTGGCCTGCATTATCATACTTTTACATTGACTTGCCAGAGTTTATGCTCTTTCCTATTTGCCTCACTAGGATTTGACTTCCAGTTTTTAAAATATGCCTCTTTGCCTCTAATAGCTTCTATTACTTTGCTTTTAGTCATGGTAGCATTGTTTAAGGCCCGATCTACACTTACCTTGGCGATTCGGTGGCAGTCGACTGGAGATATGCAAGTGATGTAAATCACTTGCATGTATCCCGTCAACTTTGCAGCGTCTCCTCCGCGTGGCGTCCATACTGCGTTGCATCGAAGGGAACAGCGCTCCCTTCGACGCAGCGCTACACCACTTACAGGGGTGGTTTTCCTGTGTCGCTTCCTGGATCGACTGAGCGCATCTATTCAGACGCTCAGTTGATCCAGAGCAATCGATGTGATGGCAGCGAATTTGCCACCGTCACTGTAGACCCAGCCTTAGTCCTGAATGGTTATTTTCATTGGGGTCTACATTTAAGTAGAACATGTCTTTTTATAAATCAGCACATTCTTATACGCTTTTATTAGTAGTTTTTTCTTACTAAACTCCTCTCTTCTGGTTCCTAGACTCTCTTACATTCATTTGAACTCAGTGGCTCAAATTCTAAGGCAATATTTAAAGGGTATATATGTGTACAATTTATATTGACAACCTGAGGAATTCAGAAGAAAAGTAAATTACATCAACTTCAGCTCATTTCTGAATACAGCCCCTGACCACTTTGCAGTAATTCAGGTAATAAGTCAGGAGGACCATGAGAGTTTCACTTGTCAAGTGGAAGATACCAGAACACACCCAACCTGTAGCTCTTTCTGATTTAGGCAAAACATGACTCAGGATTGCAGGATCAGGCCCAGAGAAAATTAATTTCTGACATTTCACAGTTACAACAGAATCTGTTTAAAGCTGCATTACAATGTAACAATCAGGGCCTTCTGAAAACTTTTCATTGGAAAACTGGATTTTTAGATTAAACCTAAATTTTCCATGGAAAATTTGCTCTCTGTTGTCCTTGAAAATTTTTGATATTTCATGAGAAAACTGATCACAAAAAATGTTCAGGTTTTTGGTTGTCCAGAAAAGTTTTTATATTTATCCACAAAGTCTACATTTTCCATAGGAAATAAAAATCAATTTCAAACCTCTTCCGGTTACAATACAATACTAGCATCCTCCAGAATATATTTAAAACCAAAAATCCCACAGTTTGGGGAGAAGATAACATTTGACAATCATCACTCTGACCACTACTCTTGTATGTTATACCTCATTCCCCCATCCTTTGTCTTTTACATTGAAAGGTCCTCTGGGTAGTGACTACTCCTCTTATGCATTTGGGAATCACCTAGGTGCTAACACAGTCTAAATAATATGGTTTAATAAAATGGTGAAAGGCACATCTTCCAGACCATCTTTTCAACTATGGCATGCGTAGCTGAAAAGCCTGTTAATGACATTTTGCTCAGAGGTTGCCACATATTACAATTTCCACACTTATCTTCCCTGACACTTGGAGCCAGATCCTCAGCTGGTATAAATCCATGTAATCTATCTGAGCAATGGAGTTCAGTGGATTTACTCTGTATTTACACTGTGCAACCAAGATTAAACTCTGATCCTTAATGAAGAATTATATCCACAATGTATTCATGTCTGATGAAAACAAACAAGTGACCCCACCTAGCCTCTCAGTACCTAACTCATGCCTAAACCCCAGGGGGCATTCCTTTGCCTATCTTGCCTTCAGGGTCTGATCCAGTAGTCATGCTCTGGTATGTCTAAACTCATACAAAATTGCTGGAGAAAGAAGTGTCACTCTTACCACCTTTAGTCACCTGGGAGAACCAGTTTTAATTCCCGTCTCTGCCTTATATAGAGAAGATATTTGAATTGTATCACCCACTTCCCAGGAGGTATTCCAAGCTGGGGGTCTCTCAGTCTCTCCAATTAAAGCTGTTCCACTGTGTAGAAAAAATCAAATACTCATTGGTCCAGACAAAGTTCGAATTACTCTATAGCCCAGGGATTAGATCGCCCAGAGATGGTGCCTGTACACTGGGGGTCATAAATAGGATTATTTTGGGGTCACCCTTACTGCTCACCCCTCTCCCAAAATATGAATTGCATTTTATACACAAACTAAAATATATGTCAACACAACACATAATACACTTGTTAAAAGATACACATTAAATAAGATGAACATTATGTTAGGCTTATACTAAATCAGGGCCCAAGCAATTGCTTAGTCTGCTTATGCCCAGTGACACCACTGAGGGCACCCATCTAGGGAGGTGGGACAACCTGACCCATATCAAATCCCTGACCCATATCAGGTAGAAGGGGGAACTGAATCTGGGTCTCCCACCTTCCTGAGTAAGTGCTCGAACCACTAGCTGAAGGTCCCTGTGGGGGAGGGTCACTGGCACCACCTTGATTTTTCTTAACAAAGGCACCTAATCACAGGAGAGGATTCAGGGCTAAGAATCCTGGGTGGAGATAGGCATGTCCCTCTGACGGGAAGCTAAATGCTTAAATCCCTTTGGAGGCAATGCTTAGCCACACCCCTCTCTTCAGCATTTCCTGTTGGCAAGTTTAGGCAACTCCCAACTCAGCATGCTTTTGTGAATCCCTTTTTTAGATGCCTAAACTCTCTACACACATTGTACAGGGAGCCTGGGTGCCTAACTCACGGTGCAAATTCTACTAGGTAGCATGGTGCCTAAAAGTTAGATGCTGCAAAGCTGAGGATTGCAGAGCCTAAGTCTCCTTTGTGAATCCCACTCACAGCTCCAGACTCACTATGGCTCTGAGGGTCCACATGTGCATTATCTTTTCAAACAGAAGTCAGGATTTAGTCACATTAAAGACATTTGATTTTAACATGCTGAGTTTAGGTGACCAGATGTGAATTCATGGTTTAGAACATTCTACTTCTGGTAAAATCAGGTAAAATCCTAACCTTTTTTTTCTGGAGGATGACAGTATCCCAGATGAGCAAATATTGCCAAATACTCAACACAAATCATTCCACTCTTGGATGTGCACATCTGAGTGCACACCTGACCCCTAAATGAGTATCCGATTGCACAGTAGTAGCTGATGTAGAAGAATTTCAGTGTCATGTAATTCACTGTCCACTGCAGAGATATATTACACATTTCAAGATAAATTACATGAAAATCCAGCATAAATGACTATAAGACATGCATGAACAGAGACTTCAAAAAGATACAATAGAGCAGTGAACTATCTGTTACAGCATCTTAAGGGAAAGATGGGTTCTAGTTCCTATATTATCAGAGAATGAAATCACTTGGTAGGGTTGGGTCTAGCTCTGATAATAAGGAGAATGAGATGAAAGAAAAGGAGGGCCAAAGATGCTTTCTGGGGCGAGTCACAATCTCATTAACGCATGTTGCGAGTCCAAACAACTGGCAAAGTCTAGCCTGAAACTTGGTACTGGATTCAACAGAGGGGACAGTGGATGCTCTTCTGAGCCAATTTGTGGAGCTCAGCCAGCATAGCAAATAACACATGCTATAAAAGGATGTAAATAGCAAAAGGCTGGTCAGGCCTGTGCTCCTAGAGATACTGGGCTTGATTTGCCATCGCCCTGCTTGTATAGCCCTTTACACCAGTGTAAAGTGCGACTCGTTTGCTACCAGATTAGAATGGTCATATTTTACACCCACTTTCCCCTAATGTAAATGGCTACACAAAGAGCTGAACAACAATTAATTGCACCTATTGGGACTGCCTCACAAACAGGCACTAGTATGTGACCCCTGTCCTTCCACCTAGGCATTATCTTTTACCCACCACCTTGTGATTTATGTTATAATTAAATCAGCGGTAAGAAAAGTGAAAAGATGACAGCAGATACTGAACACAGTGAAAATCTGAGAAATTCAGTTATGAGAATGAAACCAGCTCCCTCTGTGTGGCTGTGATGTGCACACACCTGTGGCTGCAGAGAGAAAAAGGTCATATGGAACTTCTTTTTCTGGAGCATGTCTAGGTTCCTGGAGTTTTAAGGTTGGGGACTGATCAGTGTTGTCACATCTACTACACACTCCAGAGGATGTGTGGATGGGATTTCTTCTAAATCTCCTGGGCAGGGGGAAACCACAATCCTAGGCCTTGCAATCCCAAACAAGGACAGAAGTAGTCGATCACAGTGAATAGCAGGAGCAGACATCTCAAAATGAATGTGGCTGGATGCAAGCTGGGCAACTTCACCTGCCCCATTTCTCACCGTAGAAGTGTAAATAAAATTGTTCAGGATACTCCCCCATTAGCAAAGGGGACATTGTCTCTGCCTGTGAGAGTTACAGACAGGATACGATACCCCTGTTGGTGCTAGGAATCTCTGCTCCCACCTCCATCATGCCTGTGGCCCATAGAACCACAGTAGTGTCCCTCGGGCCAGATTCTCCACTGGTTTGCACCCTATGTAGTCCTTTACACTTGTGCAAAGTAGACATCAAACTCTGCTAGCCAGAATGCTCCACTCATACTGGCAATAACTTTCCACCCATTTTGCCCAAAGATAAATGACTAGGGTGCAAAGAAGAGAAAATCAGCTTCTTAATGTTTAGTTACACTGAAACCAGGTGCCTTATATTTTGAATGACTATATTCTAAGGATGTGTGCGTATATGCAGCCAATTACATACAATAATTCATGTTTTGAGAAGGGCTAGAAGTCTGATCCAATTCTTCAGAGAGCTTGTGCCTGACAGCCAGTGCTACAGCTGGACTGGAATATTTTAATGGGACAGATAATATTAACATAATTAGGAATTCACAACAAGAATTCAACTTTATATTTCTTTACTTCAAAGTGAGCTGATGGAATGCCTCAGAGGGATCTTTAAATTTTCAAAAATAGAAGCAAATGAATGGATACTTACCTCAGATTTCATGAGGAATGAGTCATGTTTCTTTTCATCTAGCTCTCTTTTTTATAAATAAAAAAAAATCACCCGTTTGTACTCATTCCTGCATCCCTGTCAAAGTGGAACAGAGTTAATTTTCCTTCAGCTGAATTGCATACCTACAGTAAAAATAGCTTTGTGGAAAGTAATGGGTCACTTTGTGAAATGGGGTTCATTAGTACCGATGAGAAGGTATGGTATTTTTCATTGATAAGGATATTCACAACAATCACTTATCTGTGTAAATGCTCGTTTCTGTGAACTAGATATTATCTAAAGAAAAATGCAATTTTGGAAGTAAATTTAACTTCACCAGCATATGCCTAATGTGGCTGGGAAATTGCTTTGTTTCAATCTGCAGATACAGAGTATTATTATAACAATAATGCCCTTAATACTTTTATCCACAAATATCAACGTACTCTGAAAAACAGAGAGGTAGTTTTGTTTCCATTTTTAGATAGCCTCACTACGCCTCAATTTTCCTAAGCGAGTTGACCAAGATCACACAATGGCAGAGACAAGAACATAGAATCATAGGGCTGGAAAGGAACTCGAGAGTCATCTAGTCCAGTCCCCTGCACTCATGGAAGGATTAAGTAATATTTAGATCATCCCTGGCAGGTGTTTGTCTAACCTGCTCTTAAAAATCTCCACTGATGGAGATTCCACAACCTCCTTAGGCCAGGTCTTCTCCCGTCCAGCCCCATATTCAATACACTAGATCAAAGCCAAGAGGTAGATATATACAGATGACTCCAAAGTTGTTTCTTTATAATTTGGAGAATTCTACTGTGTGTTTTACAGTGCATAGTGAAGGATGATGTACAGTACTATTCCCCACAAACTAGGGTGACCAGATAGCAAGTGTGAAAAATTGGGATAGGGGTAATAGGCACCTATATACGACAAAGCCCCGAATATTGGGACTGTCCCAATAAAACTGGGGCGTCTGGTCATCCTACCACAAACTTTCTGGAAGAAAAAGAGACAGAAGAAATATTGTGAGGTAGGGTCTCCTACCTTTTCATCTTAGCATAAAATATTCTTATAAATGTAGAGAAGCTGTAAGAAAAGCATGAAGGTTTCCAAGGAATATAAAGGATGAAGTACTAATTCATGAGGAATTTCCATCAGATATTATCCATAAAATGATGAGGCCCACAAGCTCCTTAAAGATAAGGAAATGTTAATGAGCAGTTTGACAGAAGGTGTATTAATTTCCACCTTGCTGTAACCTCTAGGATAATATTTCTTATTCAATTAGTCTAATAGCATTTTTCTCTATAAAAAGACCATACAATAAAGGAATTTCTCCACCAGACATTATAGCATAAGACCACAGCAATACTTTGTCTCACCAGGTCTTTGCTGCTACTCATACCCAAACTGGAGTAAGATCTTCACCCCCTGCTCTACCCCTTTATGCCAAGAAAAAGGCAAGAGCAGTGTGAGGTGGGGCAAAGCCTCAGTTCTAACTGGGGAGGATTTCCCATCTATAGGAACTAAAGAAGACATCCATAAGGCCCCTGGCATAGGTGATGTGACGGAGTTGAGGCAGCACACAGCACTACAGATATTCCAGGCAGTTCTGCCACCAACAGGGCACCTAGGACTGTGTAAGTTAAACTGGGAACCTCTATAGCTCCAATAGAAGCCCAGGATCAGGAGGCCAGAAAGGCACTTTAACCCCCACCATTAGGCCCCACCCTAAAAGATGCAGCACAGAATCTCTCCTTGGCCCCTCCATGACTATCATGAGGCATATAAACCACCTCTCTCACGTCACATCACAGGAGTTGAGATTAGCTGAAACACTAGAAAGGCTCTAGATTTATACATGTGGGGAATGGCAAACAGGAATTCGAGGGCCCAACGTGCTCCACTGAAAATGTCTAGCTCCTCTTGGTACCTCAGAACCCGTATTTGTTGACCTTCAGGGCACATAAATAAATAGCTGTCTATTTTCAGTGACTTTTCAGTGAGGAAAGGTAGACTAGGGATAATCTTAGAGTTTGGAGGCTGAAGAGTTATTGAGTTGATATTATGACATTGTGTGAGATCTATTTAGAGGATATATTTTTATTTTAAAGAGAAGGTGTTTCTAGGATGTTTGTTGACAGAGACATTATAAAATAAAGCAACAACAATAATAAATAAATAACCAAAAGCATGGATTACTGTTCCCTGAAACAGAACCTGCTGAATCAATGAATTATACTTTAAACTGAGATGGTCCAAGATTTGTGAAATCCTGTTCACATTGCCAAAGGTGAGGACGATTTTCCAGGTGAAAGGAGAAGTACATTTGGCAACAACATATTCATCCCATACTAGGATGGGTTATGTAAAGGTAGATCTGGTAGTGAAATTTATAGTTAAGATTGCCTAACACTTTCCATGATGGGGTCCTGTTTTCACTGTCTTATAAACTTTACCCATTCAGACTGAATTTTTCCATGTTTTTCTCTCTGCTTCTTATTGAAGGTTTTTTTTTTGTTTTTTTTTTAAGTTTAAATGAAAATGGTGCAGTTGTTTCTGAGACTGAAGCTGCTCTTTCCCTGTTCCCCCACTTCCTAGGAAACGCAGCCAATCAATACTACTACATATGCAGGACAGCCCAATCCCTCAGTACGGGTAGCAGGCAGAGCTACTGGTTCCAGTCGTGCCTCCCCGGTGTAAAGAAAGATCTCAGTGTTCTGCTGAAGTGTGCAACACTGAGCTGAGGTGAAGGGGGGAGTGGTCAGGGAAATGGAGGATTCCAAGTAGCACAGTACTGGAGGAAAAGGAGTCAGGGAAAAGGAAGGCATGGGGTAGCAAGGTGGGTATTCCAGGGGCCTCATAATGGTGTATCAGGCTCTCAACAGAGGGGCAAATCCAACATCTTCGCTCCCTCCCTTGCCTGAGGGTGAGGGGGTAGGAAGCAAGAAGACCCATAAAGGGGTGGGAAACTTGAAGAGTTCATGATCATGCCAGCTCTGCAGCTTGTACTCTGGTTCTCCCACCACTGTGAGCAGAAAAGAGAGTAGACTGCCATCACTTCTCAGTGCCCAGGGAAGGATTTAAATGAAATTCTTTGAGGGGAGCTGAAAACAAAAAGTGTTGTATGTGTGTGTGTGTAAGGGTGGTGTTAAAATGAATCGATGGGCAGGGAAGAGAGTTCAAAGTGCAATATCCAGGGGTGGGAGTATGTGAAGGTTAACTTATGTAAGTTATTGTGTGGTGGTGCCTCGGGGTGAGGCTTGTGCGTGTGGGGCAAAGATAAAATAAAATTCTTGGGAGTTGTTGAGTAAAATGGTGTATTTGTGTGTGTGGGTGGGGGGGGAGTTAAACTGAAATGTCAGAAGAGGAAAAGGGCATAAATATAATGACATGTTGTACAGGAGTGTTAAAATAAAATTCTGGAGTGGGGGAGAGGAGAAATGAGATGCTGATGGTAGACAGGGAAGGGAGTGGAAGAGAATTAAATGCTAGAGTCTCACTGTTTGCCTTTTCTCTCTCTTCTTTTCCTTCCCTCCATTTTTCTCTCTCTCTCTGTGCATCTCTTTCTCATGTTCTAGGCAAAAATCTATGTACATACTTTCAAATTTACACAAAGAATGAAAATTTATTTAAATTTTGCCTATCTACTATGTTTTGCTTTGAGAAACTCAGCACTGTATATTTGCATTCTCATTAGGTGTTATGAATATATATAGCAATTTAAATCATGTCTGACACCTTCACTTAACACGGGCAGGTAGGTTTCACAGTAGAAAATACACTTCATCCATAACAATTGAAGTGTACTGAGCAAATTAAGTAGACAAGAGAGGAAAAGGTGTTATGAAGTGTTAAAGCTTCCATGGTAACCCTGTCAGTGACGATGCAATTGGCTCATACAGACCCTTCTGTCACGTCTTGATTCCATGCCAAGAAACCATGAACTGTCCATCATTTCACACATCTATTTATAGATCATCCTCAGCTGCTACAAATAAAATGGTAAATGACACACATTCAGGGAGGGCTTTTACTAGCGATCAAGGAAGGGGCCGTTTCCATCTGAAATGTAATCTGCATTTTACAGTGAAACATTTCTAAGCAGCAGACCTGGTAAGTGGTGTGACATATGTGGTGTGTTGTCAAAGCACTTTTACTAACAACAGTTTGACCCACCGGCCAGAAGCCTAAACTGGGCCAAACTGACCAAGAAGCCAAACTGGACCAAGAGTAATGTAGCCATTGGTGGAACAGCTGTACTGTTCCACAAGGGTTGGTGTCACTGCTGAGTCCTATCCATGGATTGCATAGTCATGTAGCAGGTTTGTTGGCCTCTGCCTATAAGAACCCCACCTCCCATGTGTTAAACATATTTTACTATTTATAAGATCCCATCAGCATGCATGCATTGCAAGGGAGGAACACTTGATATAGCTGCCTCCATGGATCATTCATTATTGACAGAGTGCCCATGAGTACACACAAACAAGTAAAATCAAATCAGCTACGCTGCACCACAAATATATTGCTATATCAAACCTCAACATCTGCCAATGAAGGCAAAAAACATCCTTAGAGATTTAGGTGTGGACAGAAAAAGTTAGGAGGAGTTTCCTGTGGCAGTGAGATCTAAATCCGGAAATAGGGGAAGCCATACTGACTAGCCATGGAGACGGTGCAACAAGTCACAAAGCCCTCACCAATGTGCCAACAGTGCCACCAGTGAACACACCATGCAAAGAGATAGGAGACATCATCTCATTCCCCAGGCCATTCATAGCCTAGCTCTTCTTTATTTATTTGATCTTTTCTCTTATCACATCACCCCCCTCCTCATCTCCCAGACTGTTATAAAGCATCTCTCCACCTTCCAGACTGCCTTTTATACATGAAACATGTGGGCGAGACTGACCCATAAGGCCACTATCCTCTTCTCCTTCAGATCTCCTCAGAAGACCCACCTTGACCATCACTCCTATAAGAAATCAGCCAGTTAATTAAATTCTTATAGAAAGCTGATATACTGATTATTTTTCTTGAACTAGCCATTTCTGACTACAAATATTGTCAAGATTATTTTTTCAGATTTTACATTAGATTGTAAACTTTTTGGAACAGAGACTGTATCTTCCTATATTAATTCAGTGCCTAGCACAATGAGGCCTGATCCAGACCAGCGCCTTGGCAGCTACCACTATAGATAATTAATTTAATAAGTTATTGATAATTTTACTTCTGGAGTTAAAATGTTTTTAAAGATACATACTCATTAAAGTCATATTATACTATGCATAGTAAACTATAGCCTTTGGCGTGATTGTCCTGATAGGCAGTTTGCTCTGAAAATAAACCCAACAACATTATTTAGTTGCTCAATTTTACTTGTTGAGCTGCCTGTACATGTCAACACAGAACTCTTTAGCAAAATGAGGTGAATTCTTCCACAGTTTAATGCTTGATGCTGGCAACGCTAGGGAAAACAAAGCTGTTTATCAAAGGGTTGTCATTTTTAACGTGTCTGTGCATATAAATTATTTGTTTGATACTAAAAGTGAACATTTGGTAAGAAATTTATAAGTATTATTTTTCAAAGATTGAGGAATTTAAAAACAAGTAGCTGAAAGTTTACAGGACTGTGTATTTCCCATCTATTAGACAGAACCTTAAATGTCACTTCAGTCAATTACCCATGCTCCCACACAACCCATTTTAGCATTTAAGAAAGGGTTTCTTCTCAAATCGATGCTGCAAGCAAGAGATGTGGCTAGAATATTGACCAGGATAATGCAAGGAAGCAGTTAAATTGCAGCTACTCTAAGAGGATTGTGATGAAGCAGAGCAACTGCCAGCCAACACAGTAGGGGTTAAAGAAAGCTATGCTCCTGTTATACTTGCAGCCAATGTCAGGCCTGGAGGGAAGCGAGAAGGAGAGAGCCAGGCTCAGTTGGGGGCTGACTGGGGAAGGGATAGGAGCTAGCTGCCTCCCTAATTGAGGGGAAGAAACACTAACCTGCCTGCTAAAGCAGACACCTAGGAGGAAACATTGTCTCCTCTCAGTCGTGAGAGACTTTGGAAGAGACCTAGGAGCCTCCATCTTTGGAGGCTACTGAGTGGGTGAAGCCCAAGGACATTGTGGGGCTATGCCCCAAACCAAATAAACACTGGTAGGAAGTAGCCAAACGTAGTGAATTTAGACTCTCTACCAGAAAGACTGCCCCTGGTTCAGGGGTTGACAAACACAGGGTCCTACGCTGGGACCCAGTGGACAGGAAAGGCCTGAGTCCCTGGACTTCCTCCATGGACTTAAAAACTGAGGTCCTGTAACCAAGCTCAGGGCCTGGAGGCCACCTGCTCTAATCAGCCTCCCAGGCCACCCGTTACAAGGATGTGGCATACACTTTGTCAGCTGAGTAATCCTTTGTTGGGTGATTAAGAGTTTGCAGAATCAAAAACAATTTCATGAAAGGAATGATGAAAGCATCTTTAAATAAATTGGCTAATATTTTATAGGATCAGCTTTGTTTCAAAGCTAACTGTATTATGCTTATCCTGTGTTATACAAGGGGCCAGACTAGATGGTCACAATGGTCTTTTCTAAGCTTAAAATCTATGCATTCCACTCCATCCCTATAAATGTTCCATCCTAGCAACTGTACATTAGCTTATAAAAGAGTAAAATTACTATGTCAAATTACTTTTCTACCACCCCCATTCACATTAATATTGATATGGTACAACCATGTTATGATTCTTATGGTATACCTCTAACCTTGGATCCAGCCAAGCCACATTACGCACAAGGTCCTAAGGGGGAGCGAAGGTAGGACCTCTGCCATAAAAGTCCGTTGTCCCTTTCTTGCACATACCTCCACAAATACATTCAGGACATAACAGGTCACACTAGACTTGATCCTGCTGCCAGAAGCCTAAAGCAATAACTTATCCCTTGCTGCAATGGCCTTCAAGAGGCAGTTATACCAGCTGGGATCACCAGAAAACAAAGGCACATCGCTGAGCCACCAGTTTCACATGACCTAGGGAAGGGAATCCCTTGACCTGAGGAATTCTCAGGAACCCAGCTTTATTGCCCGTGTGTAGCAAAAGCAGCACAAGGAGGCCCTTGTCAGGGGCTATGATCTGGCCCATTAAACAGAAAACGTCAGCAGAGCTGTATCCAGCCCTTACTGTATCTGAGATTTGCATGTGTGTACTCTGAATGCACAACTGGTATCTTTCTTGAAATTTCAGTCATTACTATCTTCCCTTGAGCCATCCTGGCAAACCTGATAAAATTACAAAGTATAAAAAGTGAAAGAACTAATCCAACAAAGCCACTTTCCTATTCATTCTCTCTCTTTTTTATTCATTTCTTCCCCTCCTCTCCCAAACTTGGAGCTCAAGCTGGCCCTCAACAGCTTTCCTTCCGTGAGCTGCACTCACTCAGCAGATCGCTGCAGAGGTCACTGACCCTGTCAGTATAATAGGGAACATATCTGCACAGAAATAAATTTGTTTGGAAGAATTTCTCCAACGTATTAGGCATGAACATGCCTTGCATAGATATCAAACATCCATGCCATTGCTTTCCTTTTAAGTTTTCACTTACTTGAGTGTCTTTTGCTTCAGTCGAGTAGGATCAGCCTTAAATATGCAGGATAGATAACTCTAGAGACCAAAGCCCTCTATTAATCCACAGTACATCTTCAGCAAGGAGAAAGACCCTGCTGGCTTCAGTACCTTGTCCCACTTAAATTCCAACTCTAAAGAACTCAGCTGCAATTTGGTCTCTGCTTTTCCCTTGCTGATGGAGGAAATAAGCTACCCTAGCTCATTATTTGGGGCAGCTGACTTCCCCATTTGTGTCTGCCCAATATTACTGGGAGTTGGCATTTCTTGCTCAGATGGGGGAACAGCAGCCATGAAGCAGCTGTTTTCCTCTCCCCACATAACCACTATCTCTAATATAGATAGCAAGCACAGAGGAATGAACGGAATTCCTTATACCTCAGTGCTCCCCATGCGCAAGCATGCAGTGAAGATCATGATCTGGTACAGACTTCTCAGCTGGAAATGTAGATGGCATGCAACTCTCTGAGTTGGTAACTTATTTTAATTCAACATACAAATGTGGCATGGGAGAAGTGACAGATAGTGAAATAGAACTGGAAGTGAAGAGAATACATATTTAAAAAGTGGGGATGGGAATCCAAAGTTATCTTCTTTTTAATGGAATTCTGTGATTGGGATGGGAGAAAAATAAAGTGCGGTGTGGTACTCTCTCTCAAAATGATAGGGACTTTTTCATTGTGACCAGTGCAGTTAGAATGATTACCCCTATTGAAGATCCCAAGGCCAGAGACATCTGAATCCTGCATGAGACATCAAAAGTCCTTGAGCTAATCCCTAAACACATTAACAAATACACATACTAGCGAAGTGAAAAACAGGAGTGAAAAGAGCGAGTCCCTCTGCTTTAACAACTTGCTTTCGAAAACATAAGCTCTGTTGCAGTCTCATAGCTAAGTATAGTCGTAACTTTCTGCAAATAGCCTGGTCCTCGTGAGGAGGAAACTGGCATAATTACCATAACATAACTTAATGCTGTTCTTCCCCATCAAGTTGAGTCATATATATTTGATGGAAGGCTATAAGTAATTCCATTAGGCAAGAGGTTCACACAGAGAGAGGCCTTCTTCCTGATATTTACAATGCAGTAAAGAGTGGGGGAGGAGGAGGAAGTTAAAATAAGTGTACAAAACAGGGTTGCACCTGCCCAGGTTTCCCCAGAACCATTCTTTTTTTCAGATAGCTGTCCCAGGAAATGAGTACGGTTCCTCAGTGCACAGTGCCAGATGTCTAGTTTGATGGGTTTAGGATTATTCTGGATATCCCCTTTTTATACCTTCTTTACAACCTGCTTCAAAATGCTTTAATTGATTCTCTTAGCAAAACATTTTCAAGATGGCGTTATCTGTACATACCACCTAATTTCAAATTCTTACACCTATCTACAGAACTGAGAAATTTGTAGATTGAAATAAATTCTGGCCAAGATTTTAAGAACAGTAATCTAAAGTTAGGCTCATAAATCCATATTTGGGCTTCTAATTAAGTGGCCAGATTTTTAAAAGTGCTGAGAAGCCAGGAGCTCTCAGTTGTGGTCTTTATAGGCTGTTGGGGGCTCAGACATTTTAAAACTCAGGTTACTTATATGCCCAAATATGGATATATGGGCTCATAATTAATTAAGACTGCACAGCTGACGTTAGGCTCCTGTTTTTGAAAATCTAGGCCATTAATATATCATTGTACACACAGTTTTACATGGTTTTAACATGGCAACTATCAAAATACAAGAACACACTAAATAAATTTAAGAAAATGGCAATAATTATCAACTAATATTTCAGTTCTATAACTGTTACTTAAACCATGTAAAGGTGATCTGCGATCTTAACTTTTGAATGCTATTACATCTATTATCATATCTATTAAGTCAAATGTGTATAACACTGAATGGTAGTTCAGTAGTTATCAGGTAATTGTATTAGTCCTGGAGCCTTAGAATTCCACCTGTAAATCCTGAATATTACTGTGTCAAGATTTAAATCTGATCACTCTTGTAAGTAGACCCACTAAGTCTATACTGTTTAAAAAGTAATGGGTTTTCTTTCCTTCTCTTTGTGTGATTTTCAACTCTGTTATTCAAACTTTGGCCATTTTCTGGAGGACAATGACATTTAGTCTGCAATTTTTAAGGAGTTATAAATAAAATATTGTAAAAATAATAATCCACAGTTCTCACAGTAACTCAGTATTTTTCAGTGAAGAAAATTCCCTGTCAAACTAGGAAACTTTTATGGCTCCAGAACTACAGATACACATTTTTCTACATTTCAGGATATCTTTATAATCAATGATAATAACTTTAAGCACACTGTAATATTACTACACTGTAATGAATATAAACTCATGGGCCAGATTATGATTTTATACCATCTTAAACTAGAAGTAACTCCACTGAAGATAATGGGTTTAATCTGAAATTACAGGTGTGTAAAAGCAGAATTTGGCCAATCCTGATTTAGGGCTAGATTGTAACTCCTTCCTACATGGTTGTGCAAGGGAGTGTGAAGACATAAGGCTCTCTCACTTCCTTGTACAGCTTCAGAGAACTTATACGGCTTTTGACTCTGGGCATGGGTAGGAAGAGTAAGGTTTTCATGGCCTCAATTTCCCTCTCACAATGAGCAAATTGGTGAGGCCAATGTAAAGAAGGCTGGGGAGTAGGTGGATCCATGCTAGAACTGGCTGGACACAAATGAGGAAATATGATGCATCTGATGATGGGCCAATACAACATACTACGCCCCTCCCTCATCTTAGAAAAACAGCATCTACAGGAAATGTGACTCTGGGTATGTCTTCACTGCAGTTAGTCTGGGTGATCAGGACCTGGGTTAGCCCAGCCTGGGTTTGAGTGGCCACACTGCAAAGCCATAGTTAAGATACTGTAT
>ML675624.1:61230884-61260402 GCA_007922155.1 Mesoclemmys tuberculata | reverse complement strand
GTATCTGTGGTGCAACACTCCCCTGGGCATGTCGTCTAGGGACATGTCTATCCCATGGTTCTGTGTGCTTCAGTAAACTGAGATTCTCTATGATTCTTTCCCAGAGAACCATGGGAGAACTTGTCTGTCCTTCTGGGCAGATGAGGAATTGTTTGAACGCATTAGAGGCCTAGCAGCACTCAAGTGATTTAGCCTGCATCCTTACTGGAAAATGGGCAGGTTACCTGTCCAAGCCAAAGCACAACACCGGCTCTAACTCATATCCCCCAACTGTGCTGCATGCACAGTTTGAAAGCACACGTCATAATTCAGGCAACTGCAAATGTATTTTCCCCTTATACTCCAACAAGGGAGCCCACTCTAGACTCCTGGATCCTTAGCCATCACTTCTCTTGGGCAGAGATCTGCATCTTTCTCCCTCCTGACTTGGGTTTTTCCAAGCAGCATAGTTCTGTGCCTACATTGCGAATTCCCCAGCAAGTCAGACTGCTTAGCAGGCCAGTTTTGCCTTTTTCTCAGAGACTATAAATAGCATAAATGCCCACAGTTAGAAGTTACCACACAGTTCCCTCTAAGCAAGCTCATTTATTCTTAAAGTGAAAGCATTATAAAGAAAATATATTGAAAAAAAATCTAAAAAACCTATATGCATGCTAATATGCTTACCAGAGACCAACCCCCAGCTCCAACAAGGGCTCTGACCAGCGTTCAATCCTTCAAACCCTACAAGAGGTTTTCTATCATTATAAGTACATAACAGCTGTTAGTTGACAACAAGCACACTCCCTGTAAATCCCCCTTTTATGCAGCCTGGGTCTTTGATCATCAGAGAATAGGGAATCAACCAGAGAACTGTTCTCTCCTCAGGGTGTAGCTTCAGGTTAGGTCTGGTGGTGAAAATCTGCATTCTCCTCGCCCCAGTATTTCCTAGGAGACCCACATAACTTCGTTCTTCCCAAAGTGCCCTCTTGTCTGGCATATTTTTTAAAATAGTCCTTTGAAAATAACATAACACTTTCCAGTGTTTACACTGGCCACATATGTCCCCTCCCGCCACAGAAATTGCATACAATTCCACAATAATATATAAACTTCGCATTCATACTACAGTGAACTCCAAAGCTATTTAAACTTAATGCAATAAGATCTCCCAACATACTGCAGGAAACTGCCATATCTGCCATCACATTAAACTCAGAGGAGAAGCTTTAGTGCATGGGTGGGAAGGCGATTAGAGGCAACACTGAGGTGAGAACCTGAGCTAAGTCTGCAGGAAAGATATGCCTTTAGAGGAGCATCTCAGAGTCCTTTCTGGAAATCCCTGTAGTCCAACACAACTATGAGCCACTCCTTACAAAGAGCTGAGAGAAGACTCTCAATCAATCCCTTAGCAAATAGATTGGTTAAATATTTATAGTGTGTTTATATTTCCTTTGGCGTTAACTCTGGAATCCCTGTTTATACATCATTAAGAATGAAGTATTTATAATAGAAGAAAAATTTTATTTATCTCTGGCTACTTAACTGCAGATTTACTATTTTGTTTTCTGCATTCTGTGTCATTGCAAAACGATCATTGAGTATTCTGAAGAATTGTGTGGCTGGAGAGTTAATTTACATACTTTTAGTATAACACATTGTTTGAATTTTCTATGAACACAATTCTGTCCTGCTTACTCAAACAGAGCTTTGAAACTAGTGGAGTTATTCATAGAGTAAGGTGCTGCTTCATGTGAGTAAAGGTGACAGAATCAGGCCTTAGCAAACATTTCTTGATAACAGCTGATAAATGCGACTCTTTTGAAACTATAGTAAATAACCTATGATATTTGCATTAATGTGTACTAAGATGGATGACTTTAAACAACTGTCACTAATTAAGAGATTGAAAGAAACAAAAGACTAATAACACTTTGTAAACCAAGATAGGCATATTAGCATATTCTACTCCATATCATTGTGGCAATGTCACAAAGACAAATATTCCTGATTACACCTGAAGCAATACTATAACTAATGCAATCAATCATAGCAAGGGACTTTAGGTCATGGTGGTGGATTTTATATACACGCTGATTTTTATATTAGCACTGATGCTGAAACAGAAATATTAAATTGAATAAAATTTGTTGTAATATTATGTTGCTTGAAGAATTTCCTCTCAACTGAATTGTTAGCTGTCATTTCCTAAAAGTAGCTAATCAAAATGCAGATATTCAACCTAAGCCATATTCATTAGAGAAGAATGTATTTTTCAGAAGCCCAACTTGAATAACTATCTTTTGTGTGGCACTACCATACAACAAAATCTTTGCCTGCCTGAAGATTTGAGAGATTTTTTTTCAATTAACCTAAGACTGAAAAGTCACTCACAACGAGGTGATAAAAAGCCATTTAATTCCAGTTAACGTAGCTATCTCACTATTAATTACGACCACACAGCTCATTTACACGCTTAGGGGTATACAGAGAACTAGAGGCCAGACTTTTAAAGGTATTTAGGGGCCTAACTATCTTGAAATATCTGGCCTTAAATCGTAAAGACCCATAGAGCTGCATGATAATATAATCAGTCCAAGTAATGTTTAGGTATTGTAGTCAAATTAACTTTTTTGCTTATTTCTTTTCAAATGAGATCCAAAAGACTATTAGCCTTATCCACTGATCAAGTTCTTCCCATAACTGAGGCTCTGTATCCGCATTTGACAGAGAAGCTTGTCCCATAAGCAAACTTTGAACTTACAAAGATATTTCTAGAGTTATTCAGTGGAATGAGAGTTATCAGAGGCTTGGATGAGCTGAATGTTCCCTTCCCCACTAACCTAACCCTGACCTTAGCTGACAGCACCATTTTCCATCTCCTCATTCCAGGTACTTAAAATGGAGGGTACATGCTAGTATTATCCCCATTCTACAGACTGAGAACAAATACTCCGCTGCACTGTGGTTTCTCAGTATCTCAATTTAAGAAAACAATTGAGCACTTCGACCAATTTCATGACCTTATTCATGCCCATTCGTGAAAGCGTGTTTTTGTATAAATGTTTAGGGACTGGCTGTTGTTGATGAAAGATATCTATATGGGTTCAGAAGAGATCTGCAAAAATTGTTCATCAGGAAAACATGCCTGGAAAACAGCAGAGACTACAGAAGCTCAATTTATTTTGTGACCCCGGAGAATGGTTAAGGGGTAACTTGATCACAGTCTATAAATACTTACATGGCAGAAGTTATGAATTCAGTGCAGAAATTACTGGATGAGATTGGCTGGCGAAAGTTTTGCAGGAGTTTGGGATAAGCCACAATGGCTCGTTTCCAGCTTTAAAAATCTATGAATTTTTGTTCATGTGTGAGCAAGGGCATTTGTGTGCAAAATCCAATTCATTGCTCCCCATTAGAAAGTTCCAGGCACGGAGCAGAAACTCTTATGATGTGGCTCAGCTGACTAATCAAACATAACAAAAAATTGACATGAATAGATCATAAATAGCCAATAGTTTGAAATTTGTTTGCATAAAACTGTTTGTGGAACAATTTGGAAAAATTAAAATCTGTTGGTGAATAATTCACAAACAGGAAAAAAAGCAGAATTAATCATATCAATTATTCATCATGAATGATTCAATCAGCTGTATAGGCAAGGGTAGAAGGCTTGAGGATAAGAGCTGTGTACATGGGGCAAGTGTACAGAATATCACTGCATAATTCTGATCTACTGCTCTGAAAGCACAGAGTATTATCTGAGCAGTACAAAATGTTCCATCTCTGACACAGTTGTGTTATCCTTAAAAACTGCAAGAAAGCTTTGATTTTTGAACATTTGTTCATTTCTATCTCCATTTCCACAGGGCTCTAAAACATAAAAAATCCAAGAGGGGAAAAAAAAAAGTCTTTTAGCAATTACAGTGCATATGTTAGAATTTAATTGGCAAAGCATGTATATGTGAAGATTATCATCAGGATTATGGTATTTTGTGTACCCTATGATCCTTTCCAGGAAACTATTGATGGCTGATAATCACACAGGACTTGGTTTTCGAATGCCCTACTGAAGGGATATTTGGCAAATTTCCCTCACCATTGCATAGCCCCCAAAAGCTCTACTGCATCAAAAACTCATTAACACAGCAGAGGGGCAGGTGGCGTATGGCACATTAGAGAGGAATGGAGGAGTCCAGCAAAAGCCGGTCTAGATGGCATATTTCCTTCTCAAAATATTACTACAAAAAACATCCACATATGTATTCTATGCGCCGTCAGAGGGGTCACAGGTATGCATGAGTTGGGGATGCCAAAAGGAGTATGGCATGGAAGACAGCGATCCCTCATCACTGAGAATACGGCTATGTCCTGCAGAGACAGCAGATGTTTCCAACCTATGGTTGGAACTTCTCATGTCATTTGCCAAGGCTTTTCATCATATATCATTATTTGACTATGCCCCTTTTTAGTGGTATGCTATCAAAAGCCCTGTTATTTTATGGTGAGGGTATAGCACACTGTTGGGTTTACAGAAACTGCAGATCACTTCTTCTCTTCTGTTGTTAGATAGAAGCAGCAAATATGCCCCCTAAAGTGGTTTTCCTTAGGAAAGGAATAACGTTTACCAGAGCAGTATGCAATTAATGATATTGCTTAGTGTATGTCACAATAACTGAATACTTAAATTTACAGCCCTCTTGCTTGCCTCCTGCTGCTTTGAAGCTTTTGGTAAAAGCTCACTTTGGACGGCAGTAAATTTTAAAGATGGCAACTTAAATGCCAACATCAGCATCGTGCTAGTACCATGGGTTTGCACTAGTTATATTGCAGCCCTAATCAGGGGCAGCTCATTGATGTTTTGTGGTCACAGAGATATATTTATAAAGAAGTTTTTCAAATAGTTGACAAGCCTGAATTTTAACCTATCTCCTCAAGGGATGCCAGTGGCAAAAACTGTTTCTTTTCCTAAGTCACAATTACTTTATTTTAGGTAGTCCTCTATGAAGAAAACGTATTACATAATCCTGAAAAAAATCAAGTTGTAGAGAGAGGTTCCTACTTCAGACATGTCCCGTTGTCTAAGCCTCCTGGGATCGAACTCAAAGAGACAGTGTTCAGCGAACATGATGAGAACACTGATGTGTTCTACCCAGAACAAACTAATACATTTCTGTTTCTCTTCCACTTTTTCTGCCATAGACACAATATGAGAGAAACGCTTCAGGAATGGGTGGGAGTTTGAAAAGCTACCAGCCAGACAACTCAGATATGGGCTTCTTTCATCTCAGGATCAGTCATTGTGTGACTGCTACCCTGCAAAGCACCAAGTTAACTGAAAGAATTTGCCCTGGCAGTTTAAAGCAGCACAGAATTGTTTTCATTCACTGGTCAGAAGAAGGGAAATGGAAACGACAATACCAACACGTTTTTGGCAGCATGTGCCAGCAGTAAACATCTGCTACTGCCCCAAGGCAAGTCAGCTCTTACTGAACACTGCTGTGCTGCTACTAACCAAACCCAATTTGATGTTTTTAAATCAAAGGATTTCTTGGTCAGTCTGCTGGGTATGTTACATTTCAAAGTCAGCCAGAGCCAAGGATAAGAGTCATCCCTGGTTAGGATAATGTCCAATATCCAGACAGAGGTTAAATGTCACCCAAATGCTAGGAGATCCCTTCCATCTCCCCTTCAGTTCAAACACTGGATTTTAGAAAAAAAGCTAACGTGTATGTGCTGTTACTGCTTTCTTGGTGTTAGCTTTAGCTCATTAGAGATGCTGGGATCTGAGTTTAATGCTGACCACCCCCAATGCCCAGAACAAAGAGCAGAGCAACGATGGTACTGAAGTCCCTACCTTTTCTCCTCTTTTCCCCACAGCTCATATTGCTATTGCAGTCTCTGGCAGGAGACAGAATCTAAAGCCACAACTCTCTGCCGCACCCTGTTAGTGGTTAGAGCCAAATAGGGACAGAGCTGAAACTTTCTTCCCACTGCTTTTTTATGGAAAACGATGCTCAGAGGCTGCTGCAGTGCTGAGATGAGGCAAACGCTAAAGCTCTACTCCCTCCTGCCACTCTCTGTGGCAATGTGATTGGCTGAAGAGATGACTACGGATGGAGACAAAGCTCCCAGCTGCAGGACTGGGCAAAACTCAGGGAACAGCTTTCCAGAGGTAACTGTCGAGCTGCTGTGTGTAATCTTTCTGATCATGCAGGAAAATAAAAATCCTCCCATTTGGAACAAACATGTTGAAAGTTACACACATAGTAAGTCTACTATGTAGTCACGGGGTATTACTGGGCTAGTTTTTAGCTAGCTAGTTTGGGCCCTGGAGCAGTGAAGTTGTAGCAGCTCTGGCTAGCTGCCTAAGTAACTAACCAGGCTTCCAATTGGACTCATACAACCCCCCATGAAGACCATGCTGCCTTGGCTTCACTGCTCCAGTTTCCTAGATTAAAGCTAGCTTGGGTATGTCTCCATGAGTTGGAGCCACATACCTGATTGTAGATATACTCCACTCAGAGACAAATCATGCATTGTAAAGAATAAGAAAACTTAACTTTATAAAGGTTCAATAATGAGCCTTCCTGCCTGCCTGTGTGAGGGATTAAGGAAGTGTAAGGAGCCTTCTTTTTCCCTGCATGGGCTAACTGCATCTCTAGAGCCTGTGGAGGAGAGAAATGCCATGACGGGGTTACTACTCTCTCTCCTCCAAACAGGTGGATGGAGAATGGGCTGGCTAGGTGGGGCCAGGTAGAGCCTTAGCTTTGCTCACCCAGTACTGAAGCCACCACAGAGTGCAGTGAACTAGTCTGCACCAGTCCTTTTGCTGGCACAGATGACTTTTCCCTGGAAGCATGGGGGAAGCAGGAAAAGATGGTTACTTACCTCGTAACTGTTGTTCTTTGAGATGTGTTGCTCATGTCCATTCGATTCTAGGTATATGCACAATTTTTTTCCCCTTAGCAATACCCGTAGGGCTGGATCTGGCACCCCCTGGAGGTCCGTGCACATGGTGTGGTATATGAGGCACCGCCGGACTTATGCCCCCTCAGTTCCTTCTTGCCGACAACTCCGACAGCAGGGATGGGGGCAGGTAATGGGATGGACATGAGCAACACATCTCGAAGAACAACAATTTCAAGGAAAGTAACCGTCTTTTCTTCTTCGAGTGTTTGCTCATGTCAATTCCATTGTAGGTGACTCCCAAGCAATACCTTGGAGGTGGGATCGGAGTTCATCGGTGAGCCGTCTGCAGCACCACCCTGCCGATGCTGGCGTCATCATGTGCTTGCTGAATGATGGCGTGATGGGAAGTTAAGGGGTGCACTTAGGACCAGGTAGCAGTTTTGCATATGTCCTGAATGGGTACCTGCACCAGAAATGCTGCCGCTGAAGCCTGTGCCCTGGTGGAATGGGCTCTGACCACCCCCAGGAGAGGCACCTTCGTCTGTTCATAGCAGAACCTAATACAGGAGGTTATCCATGATGAGATTCACTGAGCTGAAACAGGTGAGCCTTTCATCTTGTTGGCCACTGCCAAGAAGAGTTGCGTGGACTTACGGAACAACTTAGTCCACTCTATATAAAATGCTAGGGCCCTCCAGTCATCGAGCATATGCCAAGGGCATTTCTCATCCAAGATGTGGGGTTTCGGAAAGAAAACAGGCAGGAAAATATTCTGATTAAGATGAAATTGGGACATTACCTTGGGCAAGAAGGCCAGACCTTATCCTTATAGAAAACTGTATACAGCAGTTCTGAGTTAAGTGCCCTAATCTCGGATACCTTTCTAGCTGAAGTGATTGCTACCAGGAAGGCCACCTTCCAGGATTGCAACAACAAGGGACAGGTAGCTAACGGCTCGAACGGGGCCCCCGTGAGCCTAGTGCGCACTATATTTAGATCCCAGGGAGGAAGTGGATCCCTAACCTGAGGGCAGAGCTTCTCTATAGCCTTCAGGAACATGACTGCCATATCATGGGAAAAAACGACTTCTCATGGATTGGGGGGTTGAAAAGCAGAAACAGCTGCTCAGTGAGACAAAAGCTAGGCTCTGCAGATTAAGGTGTAACAGGTGCTCTAAAATAACTTGGATTGACTCATGCTGGGCCAAGATTCCCTGGGACGCTGCCCAGCAGGTGAACTGTGTCCACTTGGCTAGGTATGATGTTCTAGTGGAAGATTTCGTGCTACCCGATAGAACCTGCTGCACCTGACACAAACAGGCTTGTTTCTCCAGGTTCAACCATGGATCCTCTATCCATCAGGTGTAGTGATTCTAGGTCTGGATGCAGTAACCATTCCCAGTCCTGGGAGAAGACACGTGCCAGCAAGGTAACTCTAGTGAGGAGCCAAGTGACAGCTCCAGCAGTATCATAAACCAATGCTGCCTTGGGCAGGTGGGTGCCATGAAAATGGTAGCTGCCCTGTCCCTCTGATTTTCAACAGAACCTTGTGGATTAATGGTATAGTCAGAAAGGCATACATAAGGGCTTCTAGCCATGAAAAAGGAAGGCATCTGATAGAGGCCCTTCGTCCAGCCCGCAAATGGAGCAGAATTTACAGTACTTGTTCAGCTCAGATGCTAAGCAGTCCACTTGGGGAGATCCCCACCTTTGGAAGAGCATGTTGACTACCTTCAGGTGGAGCGACCATTCATGGCAGGGTAAGAAGGACCTGCTGAGGTGGTCTGCTATGGAGTTCTTTATACCAGGAAGGTAGGAAGCCACCAGATGCATACTATGTTGTATTGCAAAGTTCCACAGGTGCACTGCCTCCTGGCACAGGGCTGAGAAGTGGGCCCTGCCCTACTTGTTGATGTAATACATCGTGGCCGTGTTGTCCATCAAAACTTGAACCACCTTGCCCTTCAAGAGAGGGAGAAACACCCTGCACACCAACTGCACTGCTCTGAGCTCCTTGATGTTCATGTGCAGTTCCTGTTACCACTCCAACTAGGTCCCTCCTAATGTATTGTGGTTGGAGCTGATATGCGCCCCCCACCCCAGGTCCGAGGCATATGATATCAGTGTGACTGAGGGAATCAGGTCTTTGAAGGGTATCCCCTGCATGACTGTCTGGGAGTCCAGTCACCAGTCTAGGGAGGAGAGGTGAGGTGGCTGATAAGGCTCGAAGTTGCTTTGAACCAAGGCTGTGGCAGCAAAGCCCTGGCCTATGTAGAGTCAAGAATAGCCCCAATGAACTCTATTCACTGCACTGGCACAAGTGTGGACTTTTGCTGATTCATCACTAGCCCTAGGCACTGACAGGTGGCCCTTGCTAGCTTGAGGCTGGCCTGGACCTGGGATCAGGATCTGCCTTTGATTAGCCAGTCATCCAGGCACAGGTAGATTTGCAAAATCTGTCATCTGAGAGGCACAGCTACAACCTCCATGCACTTCATGAATACCTGGAGGACAGAAGATAGGCAAATGGGAGGGCCATAAAATGGAAATGGGAATGGCCCACAACAAATTGAAGAAACATTCTGTGGTCCGGAAACATTGCAATATGAAAATATGCTTCCTTCAGGTCGATGGTGGCATACTAGTCTCCAGGAAGGAAACGATGGAGGCTAGAGAGACCATGAGGAACTTGAGCCTTCTGAGAAACTCATTCAACCCTCACAGGTGTAAAATGGGTCTGAGGAATGAGGAAGTACCAGGAGTAAAACCCCTTTCCTCTCCTGTCTGATGGAACTTCCTCCACTGCCCCTTTTGAGGAGGCTCTCCATCTCTTGTCTAAGAAGTTGCTCATGAGAAGGATCCCTGAAGAGGGAAGGGAAATGGGGGATAAAGAGGAGAGGCTAAAACTGCAGGGTATAACCCCTTTCAACAATCCCAGGGACCCACCGGTCTGATGTAATACAAGCCCACGCAGGAAGGAAGGAGGCAAGGCAATTCATGAATGCAGGGAGGGAGGAGCCTGATTGGAAGCTGGTCGGCCATCTTTGGGCGCACCATCAAAATGGCTGGAGCTGCCCACCAGAGTGCTGCGAGGGGCCCTGCTGCTGGCCTGACGAGGAGGCTGGTCAGCGCCTCCTGAAACTTTTGTCTCTGTCCCTCCTCCTATAGGCACCAAAACAAGGGGCTTGATAGCTGGGCTGCTCTGCTGCTGCCGAGGGTGAAACTGCCTCTTGAGGCCTGAGGCATGTAGATACCAAGCGAACGGAAGGTGGCCCTGGAGTCCTTCAGATTGTGCAGCTTGGTGTCCATCTAGTTCAAAAAAAGTGTACTCCCATGGAAAGGCAGGTCCTGGATTGATTGCTGCACTTCTTGGGGCAGACCAGATGACTGCAGTCATGAACACTACCACGTGGCCACTGCCAAAGCCATAGCTTTTGCCGCCGAATCAGGTGCATATGAGGCTGCCTGCAGGGCTGCTCTGGCCACTGTCCTACCTTCCTCCAGAAGCACTGTAAGATCCACTGCCTGCTCCTGGGGCAATGCCTCACCAAAGCACTAAGGGTGTCCCAGAGATTATAATTGTATCTCCCTAACAGCGCTTGCTAGTTAGCAATTCTAAATTGTAGGTTAGCCATGGAATAAATCTTTCTACCAATTAAGTCTACCTTTTTGTAGTCCTTGTTCTTTGGCGTGGAGCTGGACTGGCCCTGCTTGTCCCGCTCATTTGTGGCTGCCACTACTAAGAAGCCCGGTGATGGGTGTGTGAAGAGATACTCGAACTCTGTTTCAGGGATGTAGTATTTCTTCTCTGCCCTTTTGGAGGTTGGTGGCAGCGATGACAGGTTTTGCCACATGCCCTTATCCAGTTTGAGATAAAGTGGCAGGGCGACCCAGACCAGCACCATATCTACCAGTACCTCAAAGAGGTTATCCGAGGTCTCTTTGACCTCCTCCACCTTTAGCCCCAGATTGGAGGCCACCCTCTTCAGGACCTCCTGGTAATTACTAACTGCAACAGAACAGGAGAACCGAAGTACTTACGATGGCAAGCGAAACACGATTCCAGCAGCCATCAGTGGTGGAAAGAAGGAACTAAGGGGGCATAGGGCCGATGGTGCCTCATATACTGCGGCACGTGTGCAGGGCTCCAGGGGGCCCCAGAGCCAGCCCTACGGGTACTGCTAAGGGGAAAAAAATTCCAGTAACCATGCATGGAGGCGCACACACACCTAGAATAGAATTGACATGAGCAAGCACTTGAAGAACCACATTGTTACTTTCAGTGTTGCAACCTTACTGCTGCTCTGGTAGCACAAAAATACTCTGCTTGTCACTTAGGCCCGACTGCAGGATTACAATCCAGCCCTTGATGAGCAAAGGGGAGAGACACAGAAGAAAGGTAGAAGGAAGAGCCAGAGTAGGATACTTTTGGAAGACAATTGAGATATTGGCTTAAGTTTGGTCACTCAGTAAAACCTATATATACTCACCCCTGCCATTGGCATTACCCTCCTCCTCCTCCACCACCCAAATTGCTCTCTCTCCCTTAGTGAATAGCTTGTTATACAAAGGGCAACTACATATTTTAAGTCTACCTCTGATTTCCACATGCAGAGAAATATCACCACCGCACATGGGGCCTGAACAATTCCATGTAATTCAGTGATGTACTGGTTTAATAAGCATTGACTGAGGTGCTTTCATCCAGAGCAATTTCACTACAAAAAGATGGACCAGTATTTTTGGAAAAGATCCATTTTCAAAAGCCTACTTTACCACCTCAATTTGGGCTACTTGCAATCTTAGACTGAGATCATTATGTTTCTCTCAACTATGCTGATGTCCGCAATGTATGCAAAAACAGCAAAAAGGAAATGACAGCTCTAATAATCAAAGTACTACTCCATCATAGCCTTCCTTTCTTCTGCTGCTGTGTGTCTTTCACCAGCCCTCATCCATAAAATATCTAACTAGCCAGCAGGGGTCCTCTTTCTTTATGGCTATCTTGGAATTTCAAGCATGGATTTACATTTCTTTGATGTATATTGGTCTCTGAATCATTAGCTCTTTTACTCTCCCATCACAAGAACAGCACATTTTTTTCAAGACAGGAAATTCAGAACAACAATGTTAAAAGGAAAAGAGTAAGCTGTACAGCAAAGACTGCTGGGAAATAAGAAAAGATGAAATGATGACACAAGGCATAAAACTTGAGGCTTTGCTTGTTTTAACTATAGAGCCAGGGACAAAAAATGTCCGCTATTCTCCCCTTTCAAAAGAAATGCTAAAACGTAGAATTTGGTTAAGTCGTCAAAAAAATGTAAACTTCTTTCTAATCTTGCTACGGCCATTACAACATGTTCAACTGGGCATTAGACAGATGAAAGCAACATGTGGTTTTAAAAAGTCTCTAGGAGATGCTTTCTGCTGGAATCTGAAAAATATATGCAATTAATGCATGAATAGTGGAGATACTGCACTGTTCTTCCAGATGTGCTCAAGTTCATTAGTGTCTCAGTTCGCTTCCTAAAACGTCATTCTTGGTTGGAGGAAACTAAGCAGCATATGTTACATGTCAAAAGGCTCCATATGTTTCTTTGGATTAGGGCATTTAGGAAGCCTACCAGACATTTTTTAGGTTTTGGGACTCATAGTGAAGGGATAGCCATTTCCATTTGTCACCTTTCTAAATGGATTAGGCTGTGAACTGAAACATATGAATTAGCTACAGTACCTTAGGGTGTAAAAGCCACACAACAAAGGCTAAGGTGGCATCAGTCCCATGCCTCTAATACTTCTATCATAAAAATCTGCAGAGCGGCTTATTAGCGTTCTGTAACCACCATCGCAGTTCACTTCTCTCTCAAATCAGATCTTTAGATCTGATGCTTGCTTTGGGAGGGGAGTTTCAATCCTTGTTAACTAGAACTCCTCAGCCCATGTTCCTCAAGATTGTACTGCTCTGTAAACTTCAAGAAAAACCTCTGAAAACTTCCGCTGAAGGAGAAAAACAACTCTTCATTATCATAGTAACTGGGATTGATGTATTTCCAGTTCATATTAATTTAGCCTCTTTCACCTCTTTTTTGGAATTCTACTTTCATAGACTCTTGGATTTGGCTGAAGGGACTGAAGTGTATGGGGCCCATCCACCCTTTCCACAACCTTGGCTTTGAATGTTCAATATCATAAAAGGGCACTTAGAAGCATTGCTTTCCATCAGAAAAGTTCCCAGAGCCTAGCAGGATTGGGAAAGGAGGGTGGTACACATACCACAAATTTGAATCTACAGAGGCAACATTTGTAAAGAATCAGTTACTATGGTAAGTTATCTTTTTTTTTTTTTCATTGCTAGGTCTGAATAATAGCATTATAGTGTTTCTTGCTGGCTTGCTGCCTTTGATTGATAGCTATTAAATTAGGTTTTACCTTCTCGGTTCTGTCCAGATTAAATACATTTATAGCACAGCATGACACAATGAGAAAAAGGAACAAGTGGCAATTACTTCATCTATTTTAATCTCCTGCATAGTTAACAATCATTTAAACATGAAAGAGGGAAAAACACCTGTGTGAGTTTGAAGAAAAGAAAACAATATGAATTGGATCAGGCATTAACCTGGTTTAATCTACAACAGTTTGCAAATAACACTAGACAGAAAATGCGGTTTGTAAAATCCTGAGAATGACTTTTAAATAAAGAACCAAAGAAAGAGGCATTAAATATGCAAGCCCTTGTCAGCTTAAGCAGCTGAAGTCAACAGTTACACAAAGATGATAAAATGGCCTATTGTATGTGACTTTTTAAATAATTAATATTTTAGTTTAGTTTTGGGGTTTTTTTTTAACATTGGAATGAAGAGGGTGATTTACCATGGCACGAGAATAGGAAATACACTATATGATTAGTGCTTCACATAATTTTTCACATGTCATATACTCACCAAGCTCAAGATCATCGCTCTTCTGCCTGTGAACAACTGCAAGTCATGCTGGCACTTGTATACATGGCCATATATACATGGTCATATGACATAAATAGCAGTAGTTCCCTAAGGCAGATAACCTTGGGTAAGACAGGCACCTCCTTTTCAGGGGATGCTGACATTTCAATTCATGCAGTTGGTACATATATGAAGTAATGTATGGTGGAGAGTCTAAATGGAAGAATATACAGTAGCTTCTCCCCAAACATCTGGTCAGTATCCTAATATTCAAGCTAGGCAAGGATATATTGCAAACTTTGTAAACAGGATTGTAGACATGCTCACACATGCAATTCTTTAGTGTTAGTGTGACAAGAAATGTGAATGTAAAGTCTGCTAGAAAGCCAATATATTTGGTTACTGTCTCAATCAGGAAGAGACCCAGCTATTTTCTGAGGGTCAATATATAAAGCCAATTCACCAGACACTTCCAGTGTCCTGCGATCTCATCCATTCACTCTGTTCTCCAATGATTCAAAGCCCCATTTGTTTGGGTATGCCTCCTGGTCAAATAGCTAAAGACAGCAGTTCTTAAGAGACGTGAATGAATTTTTTTCAGTGAATTTTTTTTTCCAACATGGAATTTCAGTTTTTGAAACTGGCCAATTTTACCACCCCTCTCTGCTCCCCTGCCACCCCCGCTCCCCATGCGCGCGCACACACACCAGGGTGAAAAACACCTGAAATGGCCAAAACTGAATAAAAACACAAAATATTCTGGCTGACTCTAAACCAGTTGAAAAAACACCAAAAAGTAAAACAAAAACAAAAATTAGTTTCACAGCTATTCAAAAAATTTCAGTCAATTTTAAATGATTTTTTTAAGTTTTCCAAGTCAACAAAAAAAATGGAAAACCTTTGTTTTGATTCAAATTGCATTGGATTTTTTTTCTTCTTTTTCAGTGCAGCCCAAGTACTAAAAATCCATTATTCACTCAGCTGTAGCTCTTAATACTGTCATCCTTACAGCACTTATTGGTGACTTGCCTGTGCGACTGCCCATGACACCACAGCCACACTACTATCTTTATTACGCTATCTCAAGCAGAGCTAGCTTGTGTCTGACTACCTGCTCTGGGAAACGTACTCCCAGCTGCAGTATACATATACCTATATAGGTCTTGGAGCATATTTCTAGTATCTAAATTCAACAAATTCTGGTTTAGTTGTCTGGAAAACACATAGCACTTCAGGTTTGTTTCTGAATTTCTAAATTCAGCAGAGGTATTCTATTATTGAGCAGCCTTCTGTAGCCTGATCATCCCTGGGTGTTAGATTACTGATTAATGGGAAATGACTTTAGTAATATGAAAAAGTTGGCTGATAACACTGAGGTTTCAGTTTTTGGGTAAAGGGATGGACATTCTTAGTAAAGGGCCCATATTTAGGGAATAGCTTCTGGAGGAGATCAAGCTGAACCCAAATCCCACCATCTTTAGGAGTGCTATAAGATAGCCTTGTTTACACAAACTATTCCCTAAGCAACCAAGTAATGACACCACTCAGTATAGAAGGAATTCATCATCAGACAGCTACTCCTGAAAGAAACCAGATGAAAAGGAGTCAGGAAGGGAGCTCTTCCCACTGGAGATAATGTGGTTCATCTTTAATGTCACAAAGGAGTCAAATTCTACATGGATGAGCACCATGGAATATCTATAAATAAAGTGTACTGAGACGTGTGATCCTCATATCACTTTTCAGGGAAGCAATAACTTTCCTGTGCAACTGCCAGACACAACAAGCCAGGTGATGACCAAGTTCACAGTCTGACTGGCATGTGCACCAAGGGTATTGGAGTCCACTTAAAAATGAAAAAAGGACTTTCTTCAGCCTGGTTTGAAAAACAAAACTTGTGGCAGATCTGCAAAGCAGGGGACTACAGCTCCCAATAGTCTCCTCCTCACTGTACATCCAGCAGGGAGATGGAGAGAAGTCCCAGGAACAATAGGCAGAGCCACATGTGGAAAAGACCGTGACCTTCTGAACATCACAGCTGAGTCCAAGTCTGTGGGGAACTCATGGGGGGTAGCAGCGGCTGGGCAGGGAGCCAGTGCAGAGGGGCCCCAATGAAAGTCACTAACTGAGCCTGGCTTGGAAACTCGATAATGCTTATTTGCCTATATAGAGGCTGGATTGGGAAGACACCTCAGGCACTAGGCCTCAAGAGCCCTGACTTTCGACTCTTTGGATTGTCCATGAACTCAAACAAAACCATTATTGTTCACTTCCATTTCATGTCTTTGATGTGCTGTTGGCAGGAATGCACCCCACTCCATGGATGGCATTTCCTAGTTAGCCATTTCACGTAAGTCATCAAGGAAGCTCTCATATTGGTCGTTTCCTTAACCACACCGAAACATTGGTGGTTTACATATTTTCATTGACAAGGTCGAATTACCAATATTTTCGATGTAGAAGATATTGCTTCTTTTAAATAACAATTACAAGGCAAATTCTGAACTGAAACATGTTACGGATGGCCCTTGAAAAGTATTGAATCTTGTTATTCTATAATTTATAAACCAAGAAAGAAAGTGTTCATCATTCTAGCACTTGCATCTAAACAATCACTGTTATCTGTAGGTGATGCAGTCACAAATTACTGTTAATTACTAAAGTAAGATGCTGCATAGTGGAGATCTGATAGGAGCTGTATAATGAATCACATAACAATTACAACAGGGCATTCCGAAAGACAATCTGGGTTGTTGGCAGGCAGGCGGAAGGGGAAATCATCCCCTCGAAGTTTAAACAAGACTATTATTTTAAGAAACACTCTGATAAAATATGTAGTCCCTACATTACTGAGCATGTGGACTCAATTAATTAAAGGAATATCGGAAATGTATATTTAGTTGTGAATTTTGGCACGGTTGTTCATTCTGGCCCAATCCTGGCCCCACTGCACATCCCAAGTATTGAAACTATGCTCTAGGGAATTTTGCTAAGGGGAAATAAGGAAGAAATCTTCTACTCTTCCCCAGACCACAGAGTAGACTGGAGTCATTGTGGGCTAGATCCTTTCCTTGTGTCTTCACCTAGCTGCACACTGATGATCAGGGAACCCTACAGAGTTGGGCTCTGTGGCATACCAGTACTGTACGTCCTCTGCATGAGTTCTTCAAATCCTGCTTCTCTCATGCCCCAGGTGCCTGCGGCCCTTGCCTCTTTGTCACTGAAAAAGGAGCCTGTGTGTCTGTGGGCAAAGGCGCAGGATTTACCACCCAAAATTGAAAACCAATTTTTAAAGTGTTAATTCCCAAACTTCTCTATGACAGAAAGTTGTCAAATGTGTTTTGGTAACAACCATCCCAATGCAACCACTTCTAATCCTGAATGAGTACATGTCTTGTATTCCAGTCTTCGGTTTTGCTAGGAATCTTTGGTGTTGAGCACAGATTATCAGTTATGCTACAATGCATAATGCTTCTTTGATGTGTACAAATATAGATGCCAGGACAAGAGCATCAAGTCTGTTTAGACTCCTTGAATTTGAACTCTGACCATTAGAAACAAAAGGCTAGACATTTATTGCACCATTGGTTTCTATACACCCCTAAAGCATCACTTTCAGTAACAGTATTTCTGGTACTTACATGCAGGGAAAGTTACATCAGCACCTGCAAGTAGGTTGGATATTTGTGGGAAATCGACAAGCAGTCCAGCAGTAAACAAGGACAATTTCTACTGCATATCCTACTTACACAGTATTCTGATTTTAAACTTTATGCTCTAGCCCTTTTTTCCAGGTAATCTTCACAACAGATATCTGAACACCTAACGCTGAAGCTATGTCAGTATATCAGAAATTTGTAATTGATAGTTAATTCCAAACTGTGAAAGTGCTACACACTAGTCATTTTTTAAATAACCGTAATCCTTTTCTTTGTGCCAGTCTCCTGAGGAATTTTAAACAAACCCCACTGTAACTGCTTAGTTATTTCAGGTCTACCTAGTAGTTTTCCACTGTATTAAAAGGTATTCATTGCTGACAGTGATGGAAAAAATGTATAAGTCTGCCTGATGGACCTTTTACTTATTTTCAGTCAACATAATTACCCTTTATTAGCACAGCTGCTATCAAAATAATAGCCTCCTTTTTATTTATTTCATTAATAATTTGACAGATTCATAATTGTCTGACTAATATGTCTGTACTTTTACAATTGCAGTGAACAAACAAGATGGATTACTTGGGGAAGCACATCATCTGGTGATTTTTTTTTTTTTTGTAAAAGATTTAATCCCAGTCACATACAAAGCAGTATCAACTGTATGATGTTCCATAAGGAATAAACATCATATCTGAATTTTAAGCAATATATGTAAGTGTAAAACCACAACTGATAGGGTAGATTCATAAAGTGGTTTTAGGTGTTGTAACACCTAACCCCTAGCCACCCTGCATATTATAAGGGGAGCATTAGGTGCCTTGGAAAGGGATTCAAAGAAGCCAGCAAGCTGAGCAGAGGCCACCTAATCCAGCCAGCAATGAAATGCAGAGGAAAAAGGGTAGGGCTTAGAGCTCAGATCCACAAAAGTACTTAAGGTGCCTGACTCACAGGCCAGGAAGAGGCACCTACCTTCACTTGGGATTCACAGCCCTGAACCCTCTCTTACAGTTAGGCAACAATCAACCCTTTTTTGTGAAAGAGAGAGCTACCACACCCTAATATTCCAGTAGTCAGAGCACTTAATTGGGATGTAGGAGATACAGGTTAGAATTGATCCTCTGACTTACTGATGCAAAGCTGGTTGAAAATACTCCATTTTGTATGAATAATTAAATATTCATTTGGATCACAGAGTACATCAGAATAACGCTATAGCCCAGTGGTTAGATCACTCACCTGCAATGTGGGAGCATTACCTACTTGTCCCTGCTCCAATTAATATTTAGCTATACAAAGTAGAACAGCTTCAACAGAAGAGAATTCACCAGAATACCCAGTTACCTGGCAGTCAAGGCATGCTCCAGGAAGGTGAGAGTCTTGCATTTGAATCCCTGTTCTAAGTCTGCTACTTGGTGGTGTCTAATAGAAGTTGCCTTAAGTCAAACTAGGTGTGCATGTGTTTTCACTCAAATTTCTCTCCTGCTGATGTAAGCAACCCATTACGGGAATGCATTAAGCACCACCTCCATAAGCAGTGATGAGCCATGGTCGAAGTACAGCGGTCAATGCAGTGTGAATGTAGGCACCACATGAGTCCTCTAAAAAGCTGTCCCACAGTGGTCACAACTGAACTCCACAGCCCAGGCATATTTTTGAAATGGGTTTTCCTGATTGCCCATCTTGGTGGGCACACCTACTAGCTCTCTTGTGTGCAACTGCCCAACCAACCATGCCATGCCATGATCTTGACAAACTGGAGAAATGGTCTGAAATAAATAGGATGGAATAAGATCAATGCAAAATACTACACTTAGGAAGGAATAACCAATTGTACAAATACGAAAAAGAAAATGACGGCCTAGAAAGGAGTACTAAAGAAAAGAATCTGGGGGTTATAGTGGATCACAAACTAAATATGAGTCAAGAATGCAATGCTGTTGCAAAAAAACAAAACAAACCTCATTCTAAGATGTACTAGCATGTGAGTTGTAAGACAGACAAGAAGTAATTCTTCCACTCTACTCAGCACTGATAAGATCTTAACTGGAGTAGCTTGTCCAGTTCTGTGCACTACACTTTGGGAAAGATGTGGACAAGCTGGAGAAAGTCCAAAGAAGAGCAACAAAAATGATTAAAGATCTAGAAAAAATGACCTACGAGGAAAGATTGAAAAAGTTGAGTCTGGTTAGTCTGGAGAAGACAGAGGAGCCATGATAAGTCTTCAAATGTGTGAAAGCTTGTTATAAAGAGGAGGGTGATAAATTGTTTTCCTTAACCATAGAAGACAGGACAAGAATGGGCTTAAATTGCAACAAGGGAGATCTAAGTTCGATATTAGGAAATACTTCCTAGCTATGAGGGTAGTTAAGTACTGGAACAAATCGGCTATGATGATTGTGAAACCTCCATCTTTGGAGGTCTTTAAGAACAGGTCAGACAAACACCTGTCAAGGATGGTCTAGGTCAGTAGTTCTCAACTTTTGGGGCTCAGGACCCATTTATAAATGTTTATTGGCTGTCATGATCCAGTCAATAGTTGGGGGTGGAAGCCCCGGTGTACTTTCAGTCAGATCCTGCCCCCCAGGGGGCTTGGGTCCTGCCACAACTCACCCCACAGCGGCAGCTCCTATGCTGTGGGGCTAGCTGGGCTTGGTTCTCCATTCTGGGCATTGTAATCTCTAGGGTTGCAGCACCGCTCAGGTTTGGCACCACTCCCATCTGGAGCAAATTGGTGTGAGCGGAGTTGTAAACTCACTCAAAGAGTTGCAGTGCTGCTCACTCAAATTTGGCCCACCTGAATTCCTGTCATGACAGCTGGGCCACACCTGAGTGGCGCTGGGACTCCAGAGGTTGCAGTGCCCTTCCAGTCCTACATTTTTATGATTCTATGCCGGATACATGCTCTGGACACGCTCCTACCTATAGTAGACGGGAAACACTGACTCTCTTGGGCCAGCGAGGAGAAAAGGCTGTGCAGGCAGAGCTACAGATCAGTCACAGAAATCTGGACATCTATGAGCAGAACGAATGGGGGAATGCCGGTGAAGGGGTACGACGGGGATCAACAGCAGTGCTGCACGAAAGGGAAGGAACTGGGGCAGCATATCAGAAAGCCAGGGAGACCAACAGTCCTTCTACTGCTGAGCCGCAGAGTTGCTGCTTTTACACCATGCTGTATGCCATACTTGGAGGAGACCCCACTATCACCCTGCACACCGCCAACGATGCTCTGAGAAGTCTGAGACACAAACCCCTGCCCTGAGCAGTGAGGAGAAGGAGGATGGGGGAACGTGAGACTAGGGGCCCTAGCTGTGCTGCAAGCCAGGATCTGTTTGAAACGCCACTGCACTCTAGGCAGTCCTGGCAGTTGAACACGGGGAAGCCAGATGCAGGGGCAGTACTCACCATGGTTGGGGCTGGAGAGCAGTGTTGTGCACAGGTGCTCCAAAGCTGAAGTATCCATAAGCATGTCTTGGGTTAAATTTTACGGGAGCAAGGGAAGGGAGTTGTTTGATTTGAAACTTCACTTTCATTTTCTGTTGTGACTATATATACACAATGATACCTCTGGGTGTTTTATCAGCAGCTGTTGCCACTACAGCCTCGAGGAGCCGCCCTGCTCCACATTCGCAGAACACCTGGCCATGATCAGGAGGGTAAAGAAAAGGACACGAAAGGTTATGTTCCAAGAAATCCTACAAGCCAGTGCTGCACTGGATTGTAAGAGAGGGCCTGGAGAATGAATATTTCAGACTGTATGGAGAAGGAAAGAGCAGATAGGAGAAAGGCCCATGGATCCCAGAAGGAAAAAGAGAGGGAGATGCACCAGGATGTAATAGGACTTCTCCAGGAGCAAATACAGATGCTAAAGACTTTTTGATCTATAGGCTGTGATAGAGTTCTTCCTTTACCTTGGGGGGTCCAGCACTTCCTTCTAATGGTAGGTCAGTGAACGGCTTCACCCTTTAGTGTTCTTCCACCCTTTAGTGGTGGGGGAGAGTAATACAGCATCTCTAAGATGGCCACTGCCTGCTGGCTCCTGGTCCTTTCTCTGGTTCTCACAGGCCCTTGCCTCTTTGCTGGGGCTCTTGCCCCTCCAGTAAATGGCTGGAAGTGGGTTGCGGAGGGGGCGGGGGAGGGCGGCGGTCCCACCCTCGACTCCAGGCCCCAACCCAGGGACCTACAAGTAGCAGCCTTGCACTGGGGCTTCAGGAAAGCTGCTAGCTTCCCTGGGTTTCTTCCTCGTGCCCCTTGACTTAATAACCATACCCTGCCCGGACAGGGGTCCTTCCTGACCCCCTTGTCAAGGAAGGCTCTTGACCCTTAACAGTCCACTGGGAGTGGAAGTGCCCAAACCAAATGTCCAGTTCAATCTTTCCCTTCTGGTAGGGTCTCTTCCCTTAGGCCTCCAGGCCTGGAAAAGGTCCTTTGCCTGCTTCAGGCAGGGTTTTCCTTCCCTCAGTCTTTGTACCTGCAGGGTTCTCTTCTGCCAGCATCCTGCTCCTTTTTCTAAACCCTCCTGGTTCCTGACAGTGTATTCCCTGCTCACATACTCTCGTAGCTCACCTTACTCTCACAATTCCAGCCACACCCTTTCTCTGAAGTGGAGGCTTTTAACAAGTCCTAGGCAGGACTTTGATTGGCTCCAGGTGTGCTAATTAATCTGGCATAACCTCTGTTCAGTTACCAGGGGAAAAGGTACTTGCTGAGCGTAGGGCTGATATATTGGTCTTCTCGCACTCTCTGGTAACCATCCAGTCTGACCCTGTCACTAGGTTCAATAAACACAGGCTCACCTCCATTTTAGCATCTCCCCACCCTCCCAATATTCCACATAGCTTCAAGGGTTACAGCTCTGCCACTTCACACCAGGATAGTAAGGACAACCACAGCTTCACATACACTAAATGGATGGGAATGTTCTGTCCCCTCAGGGATGCGCACATAGGATCAGTGACAAACATTATAAATGTAAAGTAATCACTTCACATCAACCAGAGGCATGAATAGACAATGTTACATTCATAAATATACTCCAAGCACCAACCTGTGTGCCCTAACAATCCTGAACCTTGCAACATGGAATGTGTACATATTGATTGACAATGATGCAAGATCAGAAAGAAGCACCTGCTATTAGGTAGGACTCAAGAAATACAACATTGATATAGCAACACTGAGTGAAATTCAGCTCTCAGAGGAGTCAACTCTGGTAGAGGTTGGCACAGGTTACACCTTTCATTGGATAGGCAAACCTGAAGGTGAACCCAGAACATCTGGAGTGGATTTTGCCATCTGTACATCTCTATTGTGTGATATGGACAAATTCTCAAAAGGAATTAGCAACAGACTGATGGTTACATGCATAAACCTTTTTAAGGGCAGCCATGCCACAATCATCAATGGGTATGCCCCAACCATGACTTATACTGATAATGTCAAGGCGGCCTTCTGTGAGCAACTTGACAGAGCAATAAAGGTTGTGCCTTGTAATGACAAACTGATAATCATGGGTGACAAATGCCAGAGTTGGTTACAATGAAATCTCATGGAGAAGAATGCAGGGGCATCATGGCCTTGGTAAAGTCAACTCTAATGGACTTTTGCCCAAATGTACTGAACATAACTTACTGATTACCAACACCATCTTCCAGCAGCGAAATAAGTACAAGACCAGTTGGATGCACCCTTGCTCCAAGAAATGGCATCTACTGGATTACATCACTGTAAGACAGAGGGACCTCAAAGACGTTAAGATCACCCATGTTATGAGAAGAGCGAACTGCTGGTCTGATCATAGACTGGTCAGAAGCCAGATGTTGCTCCATGTCTAGCTGTAAAAGCAGTGGTGCAGACAGAAACCTCCAAACAAATTAAACACTGCCAAACTCAAAGATCCATGTTCCCAGGAAGAACTTCAAAAGAAATTCGCTGCCAAACTCTCAAGCTCCACGTTTATGGACACAAACTGTAAAAAGGCAGGGATTGAATTCAGTGATGCCATATACTCTGTAAGGTTCTCAGTTTCATCAAAAGGAAACATCAAGACTGGTTTGATTAAAATGATACAGAGATAGGTCAAATTTTGGACAAGATGCATGTTTCACAGTATATTCATCGCTGATAAGTCATCTGCAGGTATGAAGGCCCACTACCTCCAGGTCAAACGCCAAGTTCAAACCTGATTACAGCAGATGAAAAATCAATGGTGGGAGGAGAAAGCCAATGAATTACAAGAAGCAGCTGACAAACATAACATCAAACTGTTTTATCAGGGTCTTAGAGCTATATATGGCCCTGTACCAAACGGAAGTACATCTATCTGCTCTGCAGATGGTGGCAAACTCCTGACAGAGAAGAGTGAAATCCTGAACCCCTGGGCAAAACACTTCAACTCTCTTCTAAATTTTCCCTCTAACATGTCTGCAGAGGCTTTGGATGACATCCCGCAGCGAGAAATATTAGTAGCGCTTGATCTACCATCTTCACTGCATGCGGTCATCGAAGCCCTCAGACGGGTAATATCAGGGAAATCCCCAGGACCAGATGGCATACCAGTTGAGATCTTTAAACAAGGGGCCGATTTCATGCTCAGAAAACTTACACAACTCTTCCAATATATTTGGAAACAGGGCTCAGTCCTCCAGGATTTCAATGATGCATCAATTGTCCACCTGTATAAAAGGAAGAGTGACAGAGCCAGTTGTGACAATCACTGTGGGGATTTCCTTCCTATCTGTTGCTGGGAAGATAGTGGCAAGAATAATGCTCAACAAAATGATCAAGCAACTCAGACAATGTATTCCCAGAATCACAGTATGGATTCAGAGCTGGCTGAGGAACTATAGACCTGATAGTCACAGCCAGACAGATTCAGATGTGCCTGGAGCAAAACCAAGATCTCTACACAGTTTTTATAGACCTGATGAAGGCCTTCAACACAATTAATTGTGGTAGTCTGTGGAAACCATGAACTTGGCTGCCCAGAGAAGTTTGTCTCTTTCGTCAGATCCTTCCATAAAAGGATGATGGTCAGGGTGCAGAAATGTGGGGAATCTTCTGACACATTCCCAGTCTCAAATGGCACAAAACAAAGCTGTGTATTAGCATGAACACTCTTTTTAATTGTTTTCTCCATGATACTCCTGAATGCCTTTCATGATATGGACCGTGGCATTTACAGCCAGTCTTGTACAGATGGAGGGCTGTTCAATCTGAGACATCTGCAGGCCCACTAAGGTGGTGGAACTTATATAAGGACCTATTGTTCACAGACGGTTGCGCACTGGTTGTTCACTCACTAGAGGACATGCAATTTATTACCAATTGGTTTGCACAGGCAGCTAGGTGCTTTGGACTCACTATCAGCTTGAAAAGAACAGAGGTCAGGTACCAGCCATCTCCAATCAAGAACTATGCTGAACCTGCTGTTGCTAGTGAAGGCACCCAACTTAGAGCAGTTAACCATTTCTGTTATCTTAGAAGTCTACTCTCCAACACTGCCAGCATTGACATGGAGGTCATTCATCGCATTGCCAAGGCAAGTTCCTCCTTCAGGAAACTCTGTCATCCTCTGTGGAATGAGAGAGAGGCTTTGTGGCTAGAAAAAAGAATATTTTTCATTGCTTAAGGATTGTAGTTTGCACTCTTACGACTGAGTTAAGTACACTTTATTACTAATAGCATGTCCTACACAGATATTTGAATATACTTATATTAAACAGCAGGATATAATCTACCCAAAGTTCATCTACATCAGTAAATATTATGCAGTACAATTAATTCCCTATGTCAAACTCTTCCTACATTACTAAGTCCAATAATACAAGGAAAGCTAATGGCACTTCACTACTAATACCATGAGTAAACTTCATCTGGTGTTTGAATTATTCTAATGCTGGGCCCCAAAAGTTCAAGTAGCAACCCTGGTACTGCCTGCAGCAGGAGGTCAGATTAAAACGAAGGTGGACTCTTCTACTTCTGGCAGCTAAATTCCATCATTAGCCTTAAAAAAAATATTGTGGTTTGTTCTGCAGCTTGATACATGGAACTTTCATCACACAATTCATATTACTATTTACATCAGCTGCATGGCTTTAAAAGACACTGTATATGTTTACACTGAATGTGGGGATTTCCCAAAAGAACTACATTCCTGATGTTTGGGGGGGGGGTTAGCAAAGTTTTTTTAGTTTTTCCTTTTTCACGCATCTGTGTCTTATTGCACTCTGCTTCTTATCTGCTTTCATAAACTGTGCTGCAAAGCCTTGTTTACAGAGTGCTCAGTTGAGGCTCTTGTTCATGTTGGGGGCAATGTGCATTAAAAAGCTGCCATAAACCTTAAAAAGTGGAGCAGTTGTGCCCCCTGCTGCTAACCAGCTCTGCTTGTTTGTGCAAGAAGTTGGAGGTGGGTTTATGACTGTTTCCTTCTACTGCTTTTAGACAGCACTAGCCTCACACTGATCTTGAGCTCAGGTTAGTGTAAGGACTTCGTCTGTGGCAGATCAACTTCCATGGTTATAGGCTCCACATTCTCCCTCTGTCTTTATGCATTCATACAGCAGCTGGCCACACTCTGGTTCTAAGTAAAGGAATAACCCCCTTAATCTTCCTCAGTCAGCAAATTTGCAATAGCCAAAGCAACACAGAGATAAAAACCTCATTTAATCATCCTTCAGTATTTAATAGAACATTATACCTCCACTTCCGAGACATATTACTTATACAGGAATATTGCAATGTATATTTTCAAATGACAAACTGTACTGTCAAAGTATGAACACAGAAACTAGATTCAAATTAATGTCATGATATTCCCATTGCTTGGTAATTTAACTGAACAAGACTACTGATATCCTAACTTTAATGCTTCTTATACTAAAATATTTATCATTTTCCTCATGAATTTCCAATTATGAATAACTTTGCTGGTTCATAGGAGAATGATATTTAGAACTGACTGTTTTCATCTAACAACATTTTCTGTGGGCTACATTATTAGATATGGGTGAATCTTGTGGAATGTAAGATTTCATTAACCACAGCTGTTGTTTTGGAGGGGGTGAAAAACAAGTTTGAATTCAAATGTATCCTTTATATCCCCTCATCATTATTTATTTATTGATTTGGTCCCAGAATGTGTTTTCCAATTTTAGAATTGCTTGTATTTCTACTATACAAATACAGGAAAGTGTGAACTAAATATTAGGGATTTAAAAAATAAATCTCAAGATCTATTTTTCATCAGAATGTTCTTCTCTGCTGTTCATCTTTTTTCCTTAGTTTCTCTTTAATGCTAACACTGACGAGTTTAAAATCCAACTAGGTAAGTGGAATATAGTGTGGATGAATAGGATTACAAATATTGTGGCAAGCTGCCAACTTCCCCCTGGTGGGTCTCACGCTTTACCTCTGCTGTTTGTGGTCAGACTCGTCTCCCCTGACTGAAGCGGGGCCCTGTCTCCTGACCTGGGAGACAGCCTTCTCCTGCAGCTGCCCCAGACCTTCTGGCAGGTTTTCCTGCATGTGTTCCCTCCCCTTCCTTTAGGGAAGGCAGGGTTTAAATACCCCTGGCCTGGCCGTTCATTGGGTTCAGGTGCCGTTAATTGCCCTGCTGTGCCCTGCCTGGAAGGCAGAGGGTTTCTAACCCTTTCGGGCCCTCATATCAGCCCAGGTGTACTCTTTCGTAGCCATCTGGCCTGACTTTACCGCAATATATAAAAGCATTATCTACATATTTGCATTTTCAACTTTAATAAAAAACAAAGTGGCAAATATCCACATCTGTCCCTCAGTCTAGCCATCACTAACTGGTTGATTTCTTACAGGCCTTACAGCAGAGGTTGGTCTTAAAAGTTTTGAAGGAGGAAAAGCTAGAGGTTTAGGGATGAGTTCAGGGATGTGTATCTATACTTTACCGATTTTCATTATTCCCGAGTCACTTTCCAAATTGAATCCTTCTACTGAAAGATGATTTAAGTTTAATTTTCCATGGTAACAAATGCATTTCTCCTCCTGACAGCTTCTTTGCTGCCCTCTAAAGCCCTATATTAGAACAGCAAAGCTGAATGCAAAACTGAGTTACAAAGTTTATAAAGTACAGCAACAAGGTGACTGGAAAAAGAAAATCTATGGTCTGATAGTAACCATTGTTGATAAAGAAAAATAACTTGTTCTATTATCCAAAATGCAGTCCTCTTTCATAATTTCAGCAGACTGATACTACTGTTTGCACAGTATGTCTTTCTAAGCTACTCTATAACCAGATCTGTGGACAAGCCCTTAGGAAAAAAAAGGATTAAATAAAGGAAAATAGACTGAAGAAGTTCCATGCAAATGCTGATATTTAGTAATATTCTATTAGAGGGATTATGTGAATGTATATTGTTTTTATTCTTTTTCTTCTGTTCTTGTTCCCTGAAATGTATCCCCGCAATAAGTCAAATTCCTATCACATTTCTTTGTGTGTCCTTTTAAATTAAATAAAAGTTTTCTATCTGCATTATCAGTTCTCTTTTTTATTACCCAGAAGCAGTGCTCATTATCTGAGAGTGTCACATGGTTCCTGTGCCTTACATCCAGCTCTCTTAGATTTACCTCCTGGGGCTACCTGCCAGGGAATCACCAAGGAAACCCAAGAATTGGTTACCATGGAGACAACTACACTGCACAGGTCGGCTGATTACAGACTGGAACTCTTCTTCATTGAACAATTCAAACTCATTGTTTCTCCAAATGCTGCACTCCAGCCACGTCTAGCTCCTGCCTCGCTAACAAGGCATGCTCTTTTTAACTTGAAAATTTAAGTGATTCATGTATCTGGGCGTGATCTCTGAGCTGCTGTCAGGAGGGCTTGTGTGATGCTGTAGTAGCAGCTGCTAGTACACTACCCTATGTTCTCATTCTCTTTTATTTACTTTCTCTTTGGGATTCGCTTTTTCATAAAACTAGTACTAAGATTTGACTGGTCCCTACACAAAGAAAGGGATTCAGATGGACCCTTCTCCACACACCCCCCAGCTGTTGCCCAGACACTGGCCTGAGTCCTTGGTGTTTCTTTATACTCCCATTCTCCAAAAGGGATCCAGGTCTGCCAGTTGCAGAGCAGGGAACACAGGGACACCTGGGGACAGAGCAGCGACTCAATTAGACTTCATGCTGAAGACTCCAGTTCAACATGGATGTTTCAGTTCCCTCCAGCATGCTTGTTAGTGCACGGGCAGGATCTACCCCTTAATGTTGTTAGCTTCGTTTCTCTGAACTGGGAGCTCCCAAGTGCATGTCTGGGTCCTTGATGCTCAGATCCCTAATTTTTCCCCTTTATCTTCCCTGTAGGCTTCTTGGGGATGAACTTCTCTAATAAATCTAATTGATTTTTGTGGACATTGGTTTTCTGTGTGGTTGGGTCCTCAGTGCTTGTCTCAGGTTCTCTCTATCCTATCATGTCTCTTCCCATCTTCCGTTGCCTGTACCTCACTTTGGGGTAGCTGCTGTGAACTGTCTTGCAGCATGACTTTTCATGTAATATGAGCCCCCCACTACTTGTTTCACCCTTTTCTCCTCACTTCCTTTCTTCAGTTTCCACTCCTTGTGGTTTGTGCATATGTCTGAAGTGGACATCAGGATGACTATTGCACATTGGCTCTCGATGGTAGAGTTGCACTTTCTCTTAATTCTTGTCCCCTTCCCTGATTACTGCAATAATGATAGAGATAGTTCAAGGCTATAAACTCCAGATCCCCATCCAAAGTTTGCTACAGTCCATGAGTATCCTGACTGGGGTTTGGTTTAAAAGTGAGGTATTTGCTTACTTGGGTGATTTTTCCAAGATCTGTGCAGAGATGAACTGCGGCATGTGAATTTCCACCTTCCAATGTGTGTGCGCGCACGGACTGTGTTCCTTCTGCCCGGACATTGCAGAGCACTCTCCATGAGAGTGGGAATCAGAATAAGTGTAGAAGGCAGGATGGGAAGGAATAGGAATATATCTGAGAGGATTAGACAGTAGATCCCTAGAAACCACTCA
>ML675624.1:61193221-61225884 GCA_007922155.1 Mesoclemmys tuberculata | reverse complement strand
GGCACACAGCCACAGCCTTGGCTCCCGGTCTCATTGTCCAAACATGGTCTTGGCACCCAGACCGCACAGTCACGGCGCCCAGCCCTGTTCTCAGCACCCAGCCTCTGGCCACAGCAGCCCCACTCCCAGCTTTGGCCCACACCCCAGTTCTTGGCCATGGACCCACTCCCAACCACAGGTGGGGGGAGGCAGGAGGCCATGGACAAGGGTAAGGAGGTGTGGGGTAAAATGTTTGGGGACCACTGACCTATAGGGAAGAGAAGTGATTTTCCTTGTAAACAGAGAAAATTGGGTCTGGAATTATTAAGACACAGTCAATGCCTCCTCTCTCACCATGCCAGTTTAGATTCACTTTTCAGAACATAACCACCATTGAATACTTTACACAGATAAAGGCACCTGGAATATTATGCACAATTCCCTTGAATTTGGCTTATAAGTCAAACTTATATAAATATATAGACCAACATTTTTATATGGCGAGCTACATTTATATATATATTGGGCATCTAAGGGGTGGATTCTCAACATTTCTGAAAATTAGACCACAGTTAATTTAGGAATCTAAGTGTACGCCTCCACATTTGAAAATGTTGGCCTTAACCCACAGTCATATAAGAATTTTTTCCCCCAGCACTTTCATTTAATAGAACTGATTCATGTCAATAAAGGTTCAAAGGTCCAGAAGAAAGAAGTAAATATGAGGTTTGATAGATATGAGGAAAAGAAAGCAAAGAGTCAGCATGGAGTTCTTGCTTGACAAAAGTTTGGACTATGTGACTCAGATTGTTTTATCCAACCAGTTAATAGTTACTTGAGACACAGGGGTTTTAGAAGGATTATTTAATGTCTGTAAAGTGTATGGATGATATAAAGTGTTAAAGATATAAGTGCTGAGAAATAGTATTATTCTTAATTTGTGTCTTCGCTGATTTTTCTAATTATTGGCTAAAAACACTGATCATCATACCTTGCAGCTAGATTTGAGTTCTCTTGGCTAAAAGCAAAGATCTAATTTCTACACTCATAGGATAACATCTGTAATGATATTGCAATTAAATTTTCATGCATAGTATTTTTAACCTAAAACTTGAGTTCACTCAGTCTCCTCCCTTATCTACATGATACAAACTAAAAAGTCAAAGTTGGTTTGAAATTTATTTCTTCTGTGGTCATTCCATTGTTAATGAAAACTGGGTTTCCTGTACATTTTGCTTACTGAAACTAAAAACTGCCTGTGAGTGATACATTATTTAGACAGTTAATTTGATATCCCATTTATTTTACTTTGATTTTATGTCATTGTCATGGTTTTCTAAAATAAGCTAACAATATTGCAGTGTTTACTTTGGAAATACATTGGCCTGAATTGCAGCAATGCTCTTTGCACAGTTGAAGTGAAGGCTGTGTCAGTTTTTCTTCAATTAACCTATATTTTCATGTGTGTAACACTTTGACTAGCACAAGTTCATTTCCAGCCTGCCTAAACTAACTGAGTAGTTACCGGGACTTCTCCCATGAGTAAAAAAAGTAGGATTTGGCCCATATAAAAAACTGCATACTTTCCCTCAACTTTGAAAAGAATTTTTTGAAAGAACCTTATTTGTGCTGTTTCTTACTAAAATAATATAATTCAGTAAAGTACTGAGAGCTTCTGGCAGGTGCTGAAATCAATAGGTGCTGCTGCGCATCTCCAACAAACACTCAGTATCTTGCAGCATAAGACACTAATAGAACAAACAAACTTGGTTTGTGGATTTAGACATTTTTTGCAGTTCCCCATCAAAAACACTTAAAACCTAAAATCTTTACAGATTATTCATTCCTATACTTTTTGCTATTTGAGAGAATAAAAAATTAAAACAAATAGGATTTATTTTCAATTTATTTTCAAATATTTTTCTCTGAATACAATGATTCTCTCTTCTGGTTGTGGGTCAATTACTGAACTATGGTGGAGCAGGATGATAGCCAGTGTCCTCCATTCTCCCTTATACTCTACGTTCAGGATGGTTTTCCTTCTATCCTTGCTATCATAAGATTCCAAAAATTCCTGCTCCTGGCTAGCAAAATATATAAATTTTTAAACCTCAGTGCTATACATATGCTATACTTTATGCTATAAGAGTCCAAGTTTGTTTTTCTTGAAGTGAGCACCACATGACAGACTTAATTTCAAATGGCATAGAAAGATTTGTTTATTTTTGTTTGTTAAATCCCCTCACCTTCCATATTTCTTGGTATGTTTTTCCTTGCATGATATGACAGTAGTGCTGATTGTGAATGATACAATGCATGGTCCAACCTTAAGCATTTGTTATCAAGCAGTGAATACTTACATGAGACCAAGGTGCATGATTACCTGCAGGTATTTGGGTCATGCCTGTGTCTAAATTGACTGGTTATTTACCCTTCCCAGTCTAGCTACTTACAAAGAACTAAACTGTGAAAGTGACTTTCCCAGGCAGATTTGGACTCAGTTGCAATAGGCTTCTGATGGAACATACAGGCTTTCGAACCTCACGAAGGGTCAAACGTTGAAATCCCTACTAAGGGCCAGATCATACACTGCTACGACAAACCTCCAAGAGAAGGCATACAGGTGGGGTTACCAGATAGGAAGTGTGAAAAATTGGGATAAGACAAAGCCCCGAATATCAGGACTGTCTCCATAAAAATCAGGACATGTGGACACCCTACCGAGAGGAAGGCTTTTCCCAAGAAAAAGGGCACAGGGACCATACCCAGCCCTTGCACACTGTGAGAGGTAAAGGCCATCCAAGTGGAGGCCAGTGTCTCCAGTCTGGCATGTCCCCAACTTACTGGCAGCACAATTCCATTGGAACTGCATTACAAGGGACTCTCTTTGCCCAAGGCTGCCCACATTGGCATGGGCTACTCCTCCTGCTTGATAGGACTGGAGTGGTTGATGCGAAAAGGAAAGACCCTTGACCTGTAGATTGTGCACCCTTTCCATGCTGAAGGTGGGAGATTTGTGGGTAGAGAGTGCCCTGCATGCTCAGATCTTGGGGTGGTGGTGTGTGTGGGGGTGATTTAGGCCTGTGGGCCAACTCCAGAAGACCTGAAATTGATAGAAATGGTATGTTTTCAGGACTAAGAATTTAAATAAATATTTTGAGATTTGCCCAGATGTTTATCCAATAGCTGGCAGTCTGCCAATTTAAGTCTTTCACTCCATAAAGCTGTAAGTTTGTGAGTAGGATTTCAAAGCATCTCCAGAGAGAAATTTGTTTGTCACTATCTGTGTAACAAATCTTACAGAAAAGGTATCACATCTTCATAAAATGTGGTAGCTTCTGCCTTGAAGGATCTACTCTTCATCATCTATTCTCAATCTTCCTTAATTCTGTAAGAACACACTATGACTGACACATCCAAACAACATAATAAAGCCAAAGTATCAGTTAACATGCTTGCCATGTGCCATAGAGACATAAGCTAAAGTTTCTTTGTTTACATAAATTGGTCCTTAAATAAGCAGGATGTCTATTTCTAGAGTATTAAAGGCTTCATTTGTGGCTACTTAACTCTATAAATACGGTCCAGCGTATATATAGTTATTACCATTGTTTTTCCCAGCATCCTGTAAAGTCTCGATTTAAAACAATAGAGTGGAACATTGTGATCTTTATACATTTTGGTACATATTGAACAAGGAAAATATAGAAAGATTTAGGAAACAGTTACAGTTTTCTCTCAAAAGTAATTATTATACTAAATGTACCTAATAGGGTAAGAAAGCTTATGCTTTTTTTTAAAAGAAAACCTTGAAAGAAGCAAAAAACACTTGGTACGTATTTTACAAGCAAGAACTTAATTAATATAATTATGTTAAAAGCCAGGAGACTGTTAAAAAAGGGCATAATATATACAGTATTTCCCAGAAGATACTTTTCTCCTCAAAGGTGTCTGTTGTGTCCTATTTGAATTTGTACAAACAAATTCTTTAAAATATTTTTCTACATGTGCTACAACTATGTATCATTATTAGACACAACTATAATACTTATTACTTCATATATCTAATTGTATAGGTGTCATTTTTAACATTTTCCTCACCTTAATTTAAAAACTACACTTAAGAATAGATGAAAGTACACATTTCTTTTTTTCATACACTTTAGAAGTATGTTATATAGCTCAATTTGGGAGACAACATGATTGCCTACAATTCCACTATAATATTAATAAATCAAGTAAAGATGACATGACATTAAAAGACTAAAATTACTTAGCTGTCCTCTACATTAAGAGAACATTAGAAAAATTGATAGTATTTCATTCCATTCTTAACATCGTTTTAGAGATCAGCTAAAATAATTAGAAGAAAGTTCAACTTATATTTCAACCCTGATATCTTCTTAGAAGTGTTTATTACTGTGAACTCAAAAGACAAACCTTTTCTCAAATAAGAGAAGAAAACTAGCAGTTGGAAAGCCATTCTAATTTTAAACTGACAGATAAATTGCTGTTCAGATTTCCTCATATGATTTAATTTGAAGGAGGGATACCTTGAAGTGAGCTATTCAGGCTTGAAGTTTTAGTTGAATGCCCTCCAGATGAATTTGCATAAATCTGTGAGATCCAGATGAATGTATGGTACTTGTCATTAAAGCGTCATTATAGTATTACAAGTTACAGCAAGACAAATTTCATATTACCTAATATTAGGTTACTTCTGTTCTCTAAATTCATGGCAGTTCATCTGATAGATTCACATTTTTTCCTCAGTCTTCCCATATTTTGACTGTGACTTTATAAATGGTTAATTCAATTATGAAGGTAGCTATTACACAAAATACTTTTCTTGAAAGATTTCACACAGGAAATAGATACTATAGGCCAAATGCTTCTAAATTTCTAATACACTATTAAAAAAACAAACAAAAAAAACCCAATCAAACCCATGGGCCAGAAACTCAGCAGGTATAAACTGTTATAGCTCCATTGGCTTTAATGGACTGATGACAATTTAATCCTATTGAGGATCTAACCCCATAAGTGTCAATGTTCACAGTTTAAAAGTCACTAGTGGTTTGTTTGGTACTAGTTCAATTTAGATGTTCAAATAAATTATTTTCTATCCTAAAAAGTCAAGATCCTCTAGCTACTCAAAAGCAATGACCTCATTTGGAAGAAAACAGTTTTCAGTAAATGGCAGTATGTATTCCACAGTATTTTAAAGGCTAAATCAATAAAAAAATTCATATATTCATATATTAGCAGCCATTCTTTAATACAAACATTCTATCAGTCTTGCAGAAGTAGCATATAAGGTAAGTTACTCTTTATCCACGTCCAAATACATGTAACACAACAGAGTGGAGACAGTGGCGGTAGGGGGTGTAAGTATGAAAAAGGTCACCATCATAACCTACATCTTCAATCTTCTGTTCCAAACCTTCTGCTTTCTTTTGCTAGCCTGATGTATTCAGGAGTTCTTTGCCATACAGTGCATAGAAAATAAACTGTGACAAAGTAAACACAGAAGGCTGCTACACTTATTATTCTTCAGTCCTCTTTAAGTACTTGCATCACATCTGTTTGCAATATACGGATTTAAGGGTTATGCCTTCCGGATTTCAGCTTGTGATAAACATGCTTTAGAGTTCAGAGATGTACTTCAGTGGGAGAGCCAGAATACACGACAATGCAGCCCTATTGTCTCTGAGCGTTTAGATTAGTTAAGCTTTCTGCTGCTCTACATACTGCTACAGTATTTACAGTGCAATTCTCATACTTCTAAATATTAGATTCAGATTTTCTTTAGCTATAAATAGAATGAGCCGGTGATATTGTAATAGATGGAGTGCAAAATTAATTAAGCAGAATTAGGTATTGATGAAATATATAATTAATCCCTTCTTACTGTATGTTTATAAAAAATATAGGGTCAAATCCTGTAGTCTTTATTCAGGGAAAAAATTAATGGTTCCATTGGCAGATAGTGATTTATATTTAACTGGAATATGACCACATCAGCCTTTCAAGCCTCTAAACAGCCAAATGAAACAAAACACAAGTCAGCAACTATAAGATTCCTTCATCAATCCAGCTAAATTCTGAGAACTAAACCCTAAAAACATGCTACAAACAGTGTGTAGCACAATGGGCTGTGATGAGGAAACTACAGATAAATATAAATAAGTAAAAAGTGATCTAATCTATCAGAGCACAACCCGTGTGACTTGAAAATGAACAAACCTCAATTTGAGTGCTGCTTTAAGCAAGTTTCTCAGGTCACTTTTGAAGGAGTTGTGTGTACAGCTAACTACAGATGAATTGTCATATGTATGTCCATTCAAAACACTTTATAGCACCTGATATATTGTTACTAATATTGTTCCTGATTTAAGCGGTTCAAAGTATTCCCTACTCACACTGAAACCAACCTGAACAGCATCTCTAAGTATTAAACCAAGTAGGAATTATTCTAAAATGCTTGGTCCAATTCTTAATGAATAAAAGGAGACATATGAAATAAAACCATCAGTAATGTCACTATACTGGAGACAAATGCTGTTTAAGACAACCATAATTAACTGAATAATTATCACTGACCAACAGTGTTTTCAGTCAAAATGCAATCTAATTCATTTCTATTTTCTCTTGTTGAATTTGAAGCTGTCAGCATAGGAATTCAGAACAACCAAATTACAGTAAATTCTATATTACTCTCCTTCATGCACTCCTATGAAATACCATAAACACAGGATGGCTAACTTCTAAGCATATTGATTGTTGTATAATCAACATTTAGCACTCTTTAAATATAATCTATGTGATAAGAATAGAAGGGTTATATTTTTTTTGCAAAGATATTCCCCTCCCCTCCAAAATTATGAATGTTTTGAGTGAAATATTTAGTGAATGCTAATTGTTTTACAGTAGACACTCAGAGAACTGCAGCACAAAAGCTCTGTTAATTAAAAATTAATCAATCAATTCCAAAACTTTCATGCTTCATCTTTACTTTGGATAAATTCAATGTTCCTAGTTCAAAAGCAATATGTATGCATTGGGTGTTTGCTCTATAGAATTTAGATGGACATATGGGACTATACTTTGCATAAATCCTATTTCCGTTAATGGAACTTTGTGTGTGACTCTCCATACATTGCAGTGATATGAAACGCAAACTGGGCTATAAAAAAAAAATCTGGTTTCCCAAAACAGCAAATCCTACAGGGAAATTTATGTTGAAGGAGGAAATGGAAGTATCAGCAGCCACATACATACATCCATAATTATTGCAAAGCAAAATAATATCTTCATGCAACACGAATAAAGGCCACACCAGAACTGACAAGAGAAAAAATGTGATGACTAAGACCAAGTGCTGTGAAAAACTATCCTCCTACTTTGCTAGAAAGATCACTTACATTCGGCCCAAAAACTGTGAATGTGACCCCCACTCTTCCTGATTGTCAAAAGAAAAGCCAAGCAACAGTTAACCAAAACTCTTTCTCCTAACAAAAACAGCCAATGCCTCTATTAATGAATGTATCTTCCTTCTTCTTTCAAAGATGCAATAGTCTGAGCAACAATGAAGAATCCCTCTCATTGCCCCCCACTCCACCCTCCCGATGCATCAGATTTTGTTAATATCTCATATCTGATGCAATCTGGATTTAGGCCGGTATGTGGCATGGAAACAGTATAAATGATTCTGTTGCATGATCTCCTTCTGTCAGTGGATGGAGGCAACACATCCATTCTCATTCTCCTGCACTTCATTCAACTCAGCTGATCATAAGATGCTATTAACTTACCTAAAAGGAAAGTGCAGGAATCCAAGGGAATGCACTAAAACAATGTGAATCTTTTCTGAAGGGAGGCTCTGTGGAGACTTGCTCAATCCATCCCAGAAATGTTCTCTGATAGATGCGATTAAACCACCATACCAAAAGGAGTTAAGCGTCTCGGGTCAACGCAGTGCAGTCAAGACGTTGCAATATGGCAACGTAAGTATGTCAATGGGAGATATGCAAGCCACTTTATGACCCCTGGCAGCAGTTTAGACCAGGCCTATGTGCAGCCACTTGGAGAGCTGGTAAGACAGTGCAGACTCAAGTGCCAGTAATATAGAGATGACATAGCTCTATCTGTCCTTCATATATTATATCACTACTGTCACCAAACTGACCCAGTGCCTGACTAAGTTTAGTTCATGGTTGAAGTACACCAGCTGGCTGAAACTGGACCAAGCAAGATGGAGGTTATAATGGCAGGCAGAGGGAAATACTTTGAAGAATTTGCAGCCGAAAATGCAGTATCGTTTGGTTGAAGGTACACAATCAGAAAGCGCTAGGGCGGTCTCCAGTTAGAATTGTACCACAAACTCTCACTTAGTCAATGAATAGCATTTTCTACCATTTCCACTTTGCTAGGAGACTACACCCCACCCTGGTGGACAATGACCTGGCATCAGTAATACATGCCAACTGGACTACAGCAATGCAACATACCTGGGCATGAAGCCTTCAGAGTTTATGAAACTCCAACCAAAAGAGAATGCAGCAGCATTTTTTCCTCAAGAGCACAGGCTTCTGTGGGTAGATCAGAACTGTCCTCCACTCTCTGAGATGGCTTCCCATAGAACATTGAATCATGTTCAAGATATCTGTCCTTATCTTCCAGATGCTCTGTGGACTGGGCCAGGACACTCAAAAGATCACCAAAAACTCCAAAATGAGGACAATGGCCAATAGCTACTTTTCTCAGGCACAATGCAGCCATTCTCAGGCACAATGCACAAGAGTAAAGCTCGTCTATGCAGGAGACAGAGCCTTCCTGTGTACCAATCCAAGGCAATGGAACAAACTCACAGAGGATCTAAGAACCACTTCAGACCTTACCACTTTCCAATCTAAGTGCAAAACAAGCTTTTCTTAAATTCTGATATCTCCCTACTGTGGAAGATATCAAATGATACATAATTTTTGCCTTGCAGAGAAAACTGATAGTTCTGCAATAAGGATAGCACAAGAAACTGAATAAAATATTAAGTAAATAAAACAGAATAGAAGGTTCCCCCCCAAAAAAAGTATTCCTCCTCCCCGCCCCCCGCCCACACACACACAAACCAAGAGAAGAGTGGAGTTCTAAGGCTCCAGAAGATGATGATAAAATATTATCATCATGCCCAACAGCTGGAAGGGCCCAGGGTCTCTGGGCCCCATAGCACTGTGAGAATTAAATGTAAAGGGCCAAAACCTACGGTATCTTAACTGGTTAATGGTCCAGATCCTTAGCCCAGTTCTATCTGCTTTGCATCACTCCAGATTTACAAAGCAACTCTAGAACCCCAGTAAATTAGAGCAACCTCAGGATGTATTTTATTTTTAACACTAATTTCTTCAGGGCTAGAGGGAGGTGGTGTGCATCCTTTCCCTTCATATCACCTCCTCCTCTTGGTCTATCTGGTTTCCACTCTCTTCTGGCAGCATAGTCCTCAGGTTATGTGGAGTTGATAGAGTATGAGAGAACAGTACCATGGAGGCAGCGGAGTCTCTTTTTTCACCCAGAAAGGGAGCTCCAGCTGTATAAGGTCAGCGTGTAGAGCTTAAGAATGCACTAGAAACTGCAAAGTCCAGATCTATACTTTTGTTTGGACCTGGGAGTCTAATTCAGACCAATCTCTAGAACTGTTCAGTAAGCTCCTGATAGAAACCTGCACATTCTGGCAGCAATAAAATTGGGGAGAGAATTAAACAGAACTGACCAACCTCTTATCACAGCAATCTGTTAGAGGTTACGTATTCAAAGTATTTCAGTCATTTTCTGTTGGGGATATTGTTTAATTCACATTTAGTGCTTGCAGTGTGGAGGTGGAAGACACTCAAAACTGTCCTAGTCAAACCTGGTTGGAGGCGACAACTGCTATAGTAGACTGCCATCTTGGCTAGGTCAGCATTCAAAATATTCTCTAATTCAGTGAAAGAGCATGACTGGTTAATCCTAAAAGATGTCATCTGCGTAGATAAACTTGCATGACTGAGTCCGTGGCAGGTCATCTGTGTACAGATTGAAATGGGTGGGTGCAAGCATAGAACTTGGGTTAAACCATTAGATTGTCTTCTCCATACACTTATTCTGTCCTCCCTATGTACCTGAAAGTGCCTGTCACGAAGTAGAAATTCAACAATGTCCACCGTCCATGCTGGGAGAGCTCATGATAGTTTTGCCAGAAGACCAGTGTGTAATACTGTAACATAGGCCACTGTCAGGTCCAAGAAAATAGGTCCGGTCTTCAAGTTCTTTTGAAACCCATTTTCTAGAGTGTGTAGCGAGGGCTAGAACTTGGTCGCATGTCCTTTTACCCTTCCAGAAGCCAGCTTGGTCAATGCTGAGAATGGTCTTCATCTCTGGGATAGACAGTGCCGGATAAGCCACTTTGGGACTTTGAAGAGAACAGATAGAGAGATTAGTTGGTAGCTTGACACATTGTGGGGGTCCTTTCAGGGTTTCAGAAGAGTGATCACTTTTGACATCCTCCAAATCCTTGGCAGATTATTTTCATCTACAACCTCTGTCAGGAACCTGAATAGCCATTGCAGGGCATTGGTTCCAAGGTGTTTCAGGATGTCTGGTGAAATATTGTCGTATCCCACCACCGTTCCAGGTTTGATGTTACTCAGTACAGTGTCTAATACAGTAACTGGACTGGATATCTCAGAACATTTTTTTATAAAATTTCCTGTAGTTTCTGATTTGGTTGAAAACAACTCCAAATATAATTTATCTGACAGTATTTTTGGTATTTTTATACCTGGCCCAGGAGGAAGTTAGGAAAAACAATTAACCAATTACTGTGAAGGCCCACTGCTACCTGCTCCAGTCACATTAAGGTTTTCATGTCACAGAAAATAAGTGCTCTGCCCTATCATTTCCCACTGTAAGTAGCCACTTGATCTACCACATAATACATCCCTCCTGAGTTGCGTCCACCATTGGGTTCATTGGGATACAAAAGCCCATAAAACTTAATCAAGCTCCTAAATTATTGCTGGTGTAATAGGTTTTACACAGGAACCATTTGATGTGCTCCTTCTTTTTGTGTTTCACTTTACATTGCAATTACTGTGAACTTTATAGAACTTAACTAGGGATTCAGCTAACTTACCTTGTCCTACATGCATTTTTTTCATAACCTTATTTTTCCTCTGTTTTTTTTCCTACATTTTAAAATTACTTTGTATCATAAAATTAAGAAATGGAAATTAAACATGAAATCAACGTAGTTTGCATCTTAGGGTTAGATTACGGTCAGTATTTATTTTATCCAGAGAGAACTGTCCATTCCTAATTATTACTTGTGGAATATGGAAGTGAGTAGTTTGAATTAAAAAGGACAAAAGAAGAATCTACTGCTGATAGCTATTGCCTAAACTCCATATGCTGCAAATTTTACTTAGAATGTGTGAGCTATCATTACGATACCTATTATCATTATGCAATGTTTTACACCCTGCTATTTTTACAAATGCTTTTTACTCCGATGAGTGTTTGTTCTTACTGATAGTAACATTCCTCAGGATTAACTATCTGCCTTTTTTGTCATGGACTTCTTAGAGGACAATGCATGCATATGATTATGGGATTAAAGTCAGTTGTAATAAGAAGTGAGGATGAAGTTCACAGATTTAGGGCCCAGTTCCACGAGTTGCCAGGAACTCCTTTTACCATTAGGAGGTTTTGGGTTTTAATTTTCCTAGGCCAGAGGCAGAAAAGGATACCTGATGAATTTTTGGCCAGAGGCTCAGAATGGGATCAATTTCCTCTGTGGCACCATGCCCTACTCCCTCCTCAAAGAATTCTCCAAGGGTTTGGGGATCTGTGCACTGAGAGGATGAGAAGGGAAGAGAATTGGGAGGGATGGCTTGTCCATCCTTCCAAGAAACCTACAGGAAATGTGTAGAAGAGTTAACAATTCTCTATTAGCTTTAAGGCAGAGTCATTCCACATTGTGGAACCATCTCAAGCACTACAATGTTAACTAACCACTGGATGGCGTAACATGGGAGAAGTCTCCTTGTGACCTCTTTCCTCCTTGTAAATCCATACAGGGGCTAGAGACAGCCAGGCCCCCAGTGCCAGAATGAGTATCACAGTTTATTGTACTTGTAAATAACCAGGCTTTTAAATGCTTTTCACTCAATTGATTTTTATTCTTTATTTCCTCCAGAAACTCTAGTCTTCAGTAAACCCTTCTCAGCATGAACATTGCAGTACAGAGTTCAGCCACATTTGATTACGGATTGTGTGAGCCAAAATGTTTCTTAAATTCCACCCCCTCCCAAAAAGACCCCATATGACTAACATGACTTTTCCCACCATCACACCGATCACTCTGCTTGTGTGTTATGTATCACTTTCCCCCAACTTGCAACTATCTTGTCTATTTAGTTTATAAGTACTACAAGGGCATGGACCATCTACTACTCTGTTTGTACGATGGCTAGCACGATGCAACCTTGATCTTGGTTGATCCCTAGGCATTACTGTAATAAACATGATTATTAATGGCAACAGCTATAGCATCAGCTGTTATGCAAATGATAATAAATGCACTACAGGCTTCAGGATCAAGTGGGACCTTCAAGCCTATGATACTTTTCATCATACTGCCTCTATTTCTTCCCAGGCTCTGTAGATTTTACTTGCATACACTTGACATGAATGGTTCTGAATCTGCAATCCTGACTCAGACCAAACGCCTTCCAGTCAAAGGGAGTTTTGCCTGCACCAAAAGAGCAGGATTGGATCCCAGGAGTGGGTGACAAGTGAATCCTTACACAAAAACACAAGCTTTAGTTTTTTAAAAGATTGCAAAAAACTTTTCTCAGATGTGAATAAATATCTGTTCCCAAGATTCTACCTTCCTGTACAGGCAGACTACTTTTGGAGCCACAACAACTTCATACAGACAACAGAGCCTTCCCAGCTCTACCTGAAATGTAGAGTATACTCAAAGTTGCTTGAGGGTTTTGATACCCATGAGGTCCTTTGCTCTGTAATGTCTATGTATCCATTTCAGACTGAACAAAAGTACTAGGGAACATGTTTAAACCTCAGGGACTATATTTGCAAATATGTGTTAACATATTACTTCATGTCATTTAATAAGAGGGAAAGTCCAACTCCCTCCCAAGCAAGATAACAAAGATCAGCCACCTGTTGGCAGAAGTTATTCAGCCACTGGTTTCATAAATAGCCATGAACTCACACTACGTCAATGTATCTTTATTGCCAAACACTCTGTTTTATTAAATCAACTTTTATAATTATATTTTATTTAGAACATGTAATAAGATGCACTTTTCACTTAGTGGTGCTGATACTAAATACCTTTAAAAAGCAAAGAGCTTGCCTCTCTCACCAACAGAAACTCAGAATCTCCTCCGTCAGCTTCTTGAATGTTCTAGCTTTGTGTATGAGTGATTTCTAGTATTGCATATGTGGGTCCCAATATGACAGAGTAACTTTTTGCTGATTGGTAAAATAGGATTCCCTATATATTTTTTTTACACACACACACGCGCGCACACACACACACACGTTCGTTTCCTCAGTACAATTTTATGAAACAAGTTTATTCCTCAGTGTTCAAAATGTTAAAGAAATAATCATCAAAAGAATATACCATCTGCACCAAAGTGCAATATTGAGATACGTAGCGCCTAATTCTCCTCTCACCAACTTTACATCAGTGTTATACAATTTACTGTAGAGGAATTACTCCCAATTTACATCAGGAGAAGGAGAGGAGGATCATGCCATAGAGCAGGGTTAACAAATTCCATTTATCTCTTTTAAAAAGAAAAATCTTTATTGCCCTGAGATGAATAATAAATTGTGACAATAAGTTAACTACACTGTATAACGGAACATGAATGCACTTTGCTCGCACCTGCTGATTAATACTTCCCTCACCAGCCATCAAAATCACTCCAACATTCCCTCAAACCATTCCCTTCCCATTGAGAAGGCATCTGGTCATATATCAGATGTCCTACTCCTCCTATTGCGACCACTCAAACACCCCAATTGAACAGTTTCCTCCTCAACCCTGGCTTCCACCCTTACCTGCACTCTTTCCACTCAGCATCCCAGCTGACACGAATACTCTCCAATATGCCAGACTTAAGCTTCTACTCTCCTACCTCACAACAGCCCATTTGTGTGTTGTAATAACTGGACCTAGAAATTTACCCTAACTGTGAGCTCCAGTTTGAAAGGTGAGGAAAAGTTCATAAAATGTCACAATAACTTATAACTATAAATGTTGTGGAAGAAGGTGAAAAAGGGAGACAGACTGAATTGGTCCAGACAAAAAGGCTGACTGATAGAACTCAAGGACTGTTAAGATCATGCCTGGTAAACAAGAGAAGGGCGGGATCAAAAAACCAATGAACCAAAATTGGTGTGTCAAAAATTAAGCTTAAATAGCAGACAAAATAATGAAAGGACAGGCTATTCCACCCATCCTCCTTTCTGAGGTCCTCAGAAGAGACTTTGGATGGACAGATGTAAATGCTGGCTCACTGAAAGACAAGAGAAGAGGAAGGAGGCAGCTTCACCATGATACCTGTCATCCCCCAGAGTTTCTTTGTCCTAATCCTATGAGATGTCCTGACCAGACAGGGCCAGAGAGAGGCACCCAGATGATATAGCCATCTCCATCTTTACTGGCTCTAGCTAAATCCCAGCCACCATCTAGGATGTGAAATTGAGTCACCTCTCTTACCTTCATGTGTTCTTTTTCTTCCCTATTCCTCCTTTTGCCTTCTGTCTAATAAGGCTTAGCTGGCCAAGACTACACATTTTGCAACAGTGCTGTAAGCCTGTGACCAGAAAGGCAGACCAGAAAAGCAATGCCCAAAGCAGCCCAATGCTGGTACAAGATTGCCATATCTCAGATCGGCTGATCAGATTGTGAGCTGTCCCATGTTCTTCCAGCAGCAAGGTTGCAAGTGAGAGTCAACACCAGAGAGGAAAGGGAACAAGTGATATGGTTAAAGTGAAAGCCTTACTTAATACTTTACTGTTCAAGTGCTTTAACCTCCTCCACACCCTTTTCTGTATCTTTAATCAAAGGTTTAAAAGATTTTAACAGTGGGTTTGCCATGGTACTAAGCAGGCGGAGGTCTCTATACCAAACCCCAAACCTTGTTTAAAACTGTTTAATATTGGACAGTGAGAGGGTCGTACTGACACCTTTGATTCTTTCAGCCCATATATTTTATCTAAATCAATACAACAGTGATCCACTCATCAGCTAAGGAAAGGGCAGCTGAAGGGAATGTCATATAGTACCATGGAGAATGGAGAATTGGCCAGTGACAGCTTTCAGCAACGGGAAGGCAGATGAAGGTTGAGGTTCTCTTCAGGAAAAAGCCCTGATTTATCCTGCATCCGAACTGCCAGATACCATCCCCTGACCTTCACATTAGAAATCTAGTTTGTTCCAGGCAGAATCTGAGTAAAAACACAACTGACAAAAAATACATCTTTGCATCTATGCGGAAAAATTGCAAAATCAGACCAAGAAATCTGAGATTAATGTAGAACCAGTCAAAAAGCTATAACAAGAATGTAGTTTGAACTGCCATACCTGCAAAATTGTTCTAGTGCATTGACTGCCTTAAATATTGTGATTTATTTTACAAGTCACTTCCAGTGTTGATGGATTAAGGAAGGAAAGATTGCACACCTGTTATTAAAATAATGTTAACACTAAGCTTTTATAAGAAAAGTAACATGTTTGGACTGCAGTGGAAAGCTTTTATTTTACTTTTTAAATATTCCTGTTCATCAGATATTAATTACAGAGCCTCAGGGAGTCATGAACCTGCATATTAAACTACTAACTACTGAGTAAGTGGGATTACCCACAAGCTGAATGCTGAGTAATCTTCTAACCACTCTATCCCTAATTGGACAATCATTAAAACAGTTGACTTTAGGTAGTTGTGCAGGAATAAAAGTAAGTTAAAAACTTAAAAGTTGTCTGTGCTTAGGGTTACCAAATAAACTAATGGCAAAAAGATCTATAGGTTGGGGCAGGGAGGATTGCTTCTGAGATAGTATGTGATCTTAAATGGAAGAACAACAAAATTAAAAGCACAAAAAATATGTGGATACACAATCCACTTACAAAAATAAAAAAATATTTGTATCTAAAAGAGGACCTGACGTTCTGGAGCACATATTCCAGTAGGTTGCTGGGGTGTGTGAAGGCTAGGAAGCGCATTGATAAGGAGACCTTTTCTCCTTCTCTTTTATTTTCTCTAACAGTGCAAAGACCCTGTCCCAGACACAGGGTTGAGAGCAAACACAGGACCATGAGGCCCAGATCAAAGCCTATTGAGAAGCTACACTCGGTAATAATGAAGGTCCTGTGATTCGCTGATGAGAGCAAAGTCTGTATGAGGCTAGGGATCAGACAAAAGTTATATGTGCTATCGTTGGATCTTTTTCTATCTGCCCATAACTATGGAAATAATGCCAAAAGATCATTAATCGCAGTTAATGCATGCAATTAACGCAAAACAAATACATGTTTTTAAAAAAATAAACAGTAGTCGCATACTTGGGCGTTGTGCTCAGGGATGCTACTGATGGTTCCAGGGCAAGGGTGCCCCTCCTCTCAACACCCTGCTCCACTGCCGTTCCCCCTGCCTCCCTTCCCTCCCCCCGCATGGAGCCTCCCCTGGCCCAACCACTTCAGACTGAGAGCCTGCCTCTAGTCTGCTCTGCAGGGCAGGGACAGGAAGGGCTGTTGTCAGGGTATCCCCTTCCCCTACTGAACTGGAGTCGCGGAGCAGGAGGAGCCTGTCTGCTGCTGCTGGCTCAGGAGTGGCCAGCCTTAGGAGTGGGCCCATGCTGTTGTGCTCAAGGTGCCTCTGGAGCAGGAGTGCCTCTCCGCCCCCCACTACTCTCTCTGCTGCCAAAAATATTTAAATAATTGGTATTGTATTATTGTTTAATTCTGCGATTAAAACTGCAATTAATCGTGACTTTTTTTTTTAAATCTCACCATTTTTTTTAATCGTTTGTCAGCTCTGGGCGGAATATCTCTGAGAGGAACGGTATAAATACAGGCTCCAGCAAACAACATACTACCCTTAGACAGCAAGATGGACATTCTTTTGGTAGAAAGTGCAGTTTCTTCATTGAATCCATGAAATATATAGGTTTTGACACCACTATTTATGGAGCTCTGGAAACATGTTTGCTTCCTAAATGCCTAGATCTCACCAGAAAGTTGAACTAAGGACACATCCAATTCCCACTTAAAGACTTTTTACCTGCAATGCCCCTCCACAGAAATCCCCTTCTCTGCAATTTCTTCCTCCCTCTACTATGAGTCAAACCTCCAAAGTGCAAGGACAAAGTTCAAGCTGCACATTCACTAACATCATGGCATTTCTAACTTTTAAGTACTTAACAGTGCAATCATACCATACAGGTTTTTGCATTTCATTGAGCATAGCTCACCATGCAGGCTCATTACTGTTAACTCTCTTTTTTGTATTCTTATGTCCTTTGAATATTTTTCAATAAAAAGGTGTTGAAGTAAAGCCATGATGGCAGTCTCATGTATCTGAATGTAATGCCTACGGCTGATTGCCTGAATTTTTTTAAGGGCTTGGGAATTATCCTCTATCTCCTTTATCTATCCTCACACTGAATATCTAGATCCCTAACACATTTTTATTACTTCTGGAAAATGGATAGCATTCAGATTATTTGAGGATTTTTCAAAGTTACTAAGTTAACTAGTCCAATCAATTGTTAGACACATTTTGTAGCACTAACATTTCAATTCTACCAAGAGTAGGTGTGGTACATGTACAAATTCCAATATATACGCTGCATTGCAGTAGTCTTAAACTAGGGCAATGACTGATTGGCAGCTTAAGAATTTCTCTCTTACTCGGTATTAATAAAAAGTCCTCAGTCTTTTGGGTTTTGTTGCAGGACAATGATTCTTTTCCAAGAAATTCCACAAGGTTTTTTCTAGATAAGTATGTTCTTCCCTGTAGAACTGACCTGATGGGTCAGCTTTTCTAAAACTAGTATTACCCATACTTTTTGGAATCAGTCAATTGATTAGGGAAGTCACTTCTTTTCCAGCACCTTGAGACTGGGATACTTGCTGCAGCCTTTAAATGGATAATTTGTTCTTTGTATATCCAATGCCTTGCAGAATTCTGGGGGAAACAACAAAAACTCCAATGGGTTATCTGATAGCTGGCAACCGATCATTTTCTTAATGGAGTCCCAGTCTCCTTCCAAAATGTATTAATTTTTGGACAGTCGTTTACATGTAAAGAAATCCATCCATTTTGTTATACTCTCTCCAGCATTTTCCCATTCATGTACCATGGATATGTTTAACTCCAAGAATAGCAGGGGAGGGGGGAAAGGTACTAGTAGTATAGGATTTTAACATGGTTTTCTTTTATGATCATGCACATTGAAGTACAGGGACTGTTGTTGAAAATACTTACTTTCCCAACCATAAGAACATTAAAATGGCCATACTGGGTCAACCAATGATCCGTCTAGCCCAGTATCTAGTCTTCTGACTGTGTCTGGTTCCAGATGCTTCAGAGGGAATGAGCAAAACAGGGCAATTTATTGAGTGATCCATCCGTAATCCAGTCCCAGCTTCTAGCAGTCAGAGGTTTAGGGACATTGTCGTGCACTGGCAGTCATCCTTACCCCATAGGCTACTAGGGAGGTCACTCGGACTCAATACAGCACAGCAATCAAAAGTCAATAAGAAGGGTAATTAGCAAAGCACCAGTCGATAGACTTGGCCCTTTGGGCTGGGCCTAACAACAATCTGTCTTTAGCCTAGCCTCCTGGCTAGGACAGACAGCACCCACAGTTGGGTGTTCTGGCCCCCTGGGCAGGGCACAGCAGCAGTTGTCTACGCACCAGCCTTCTGGCTGGGGCAGACAGCAAACACACACAGTCAGACTTCGCCCTGTGGGTGGGACAGAGAAGCAACAGTCTATATCCTAGATCTCTGACTGGGCAGACAGCAGACAACAAACAGGGCATTCGGCCTAAGGTGGGTAGGCTGCCATTGCAGGATGGGGTTGGCAGTAGGGGGTAGGAGGACCCTGGCCCACCCTACTCCACTTGATCCCAGGCCAGGACCCCATCAGTAATGGAGGGGTCTGCCACTACATCAAAGTGGATCCCACCGAAACACTCTAATTTGCACTATCGCAGCAAAACCGGACTAAAGTCTGGTTTCCTTGGGTGACTTCCTACCACAGACTAGGTATCAGGCTCCACAGTTCAAGGGTCCTCCGCTTCCTCAGGGTACTCCGTAGCCCACAGATCCTGCAGCTCCTCAAAGTATTGGTCAAATGGCAGTCCCAGCAGAACCTCAGGTCCAGGAGCAGGGGTTGGTCCAGGGGCCAGTGGCCAGTGGCAAGCTAAAAGGCGTCCAACTCCTTCCTGGGCTTTCCCTCAATTGAGCAGGAGGCCCTGTTTCTTATACTTCTAGTTTCACCTCTCTCCTTCTGGCATGAGGGGCAGGCCTGGCCTGACCCTACCCCCACCTCCAAGGGGTAGAAAGTGGTCCCTCCCCTTCAGGCTCTGAGAGAGGACATTCTGCTTCACTACAGATACAATCACATGCTCTGGGTATCCCTGATCATCTTGGCTAATAGTCATTGATGGGCCTATCCTCCATGAACTCACCTAATTGTTTTTTGAACCCAGTTATACTTCATGCTTTCACAACATCCCCAGGCAATGAGCTCCACAGGTTGACTGTGCATTATGTGAAGAAGTACTTCTTTATGATTGTTTTAAACCTGCTACCTATTAAGGGGTAAATAACACTTTCTTATTCAGTATCTCCTAACCATTCATGATTACATAGACCTCTATTACATCCCCATCTCAGTCATCTCTTTTCCCAACTTAACAGTCCTACTTTTTAAAATATTTCCTCATATGGAAGCTTTTCCATGCCCCTAATAATTTTTGTTGCCCTTTTTTATACTTTTTTGAGATGGGGCAATCAGAACTGCATGCAGTATTCAAGGTATGGGCATACCATGTATTTATATAGTGGCATTACGATATTTATTGATTATCTATGCCTTTCCTCATGGTTTCTAATTCAGTTAGCTTTTTTGACTGCTGCTGCACACTGAGCAGATGTTTTCAGAGAACTAGCCACGATGACTCCAACATCTTTCTTGAGTAGTAACAGCTAGTTTAGGCCCCATCAGATTTATCATAGTTTGGGGGATTTATTTTTATTTATTGAAAATCTCCCACTCATGTTAATGTATGTTGCTCTTCTGTGGTCTCATGAATATAACATGGGAATTCTTGTAAACTTTAAGAAGAATGCAACTGACATTGCAATGAGCCATACTGCAATGAGCCATAGTACCTATTGCTTCACCCTGTGTTTCATTTTCAGATGCTCACTAGAAGAGAACATGCTGGTGGCCAGAGCCTACCCTTGCAATAAATTTTAGAGCTACTGCTGAAGCTCAAATGTGAGTTCAACTTCCTGCTTCAGTGCTGAGATTCACACCTGGGTTTCCCATATCCCAAGCATGTGCCTTAGCAAGTATGCATAGAGCGGGGAAAGCCATTTTCCCCCACCCAAACTAATCAGGCCAAATTTGCCAATAGTTTTGAGTTGGCCAAAAAATTTTTTAGTCTGAAGGATTTCACCAGCTTTAAATGTATATCCCTACCATTTATAGGTCAATTTTATATATACCTGGACACTTATTGGCATCATTTCATCTCTTCATATGCATGCAGTACAGTGCCCCAATCTGTCCTGTATAGCTTACAGTTTGTGTTTTTCTCCTATATGCTACCCCTTCCAGTTTTGGAAATTTGATCTGTGGTTGAATTTACACCTTCCTCTAGATACGTAATGAAACATTATACAATATGGTACCTATATTGGCTTTTATCTTATTTCTTGCAAACACTTCCCCCTTCCAACCTACCAATCTTCTCTAGTGTATAATTATTTAAATCTTGTAAATGAAAATTTTCCGAAGTACAATATTTACCCCACACCCTACCCCCCCAAAAAAGTAATAGGCTAGATCAAATACAGAAATATTATATATAGAATTTATTTTTTTTTCCACAGTGTGGCAGCAGAGTCCTTAAAAAGGAAAAGCTGTGCCGCTTCAAGAAACCTTTGCTAGAGTAGATCAGAAACTCTCCTATCCAGATTGGGGCTGAATACATTGTAACATGACGCATATTTCCATTAAGTTTTCTTTAATGACATGAGTTTTACATTTTAATCACTCTCTAGTCTGCCATGTTTTGAGTCAGAAAGTGAAATTCATTCTTTCGCAAGAGGCCAATATCAGTCTCATGCTCTCTAAGGGCTTAACTGCTAGAGCAAGGTGCTGCAAACCAGTCATGTTGATCCACTAAACAATTTCATGCAGAATGGGCAGATGGAAATTAAGAATTTCAGTAACAACTGTGTCCTTCCTAGTGTGATTAAATAAGACAAGTTATGGCATGAGAGAATTGTAATGTGTTTCAAAATGTTAATTTACTGTCTACATCAGAGTTAGAAAACAGCCTCAGCAATAAAGTGTGAATGCAGAGCCAAACATCTGGGTTTTGGTTCGCTCTATTATATATATGAATTTACTCAAATTTCGTAGTATTTGGAACTTGATTTTGGCTCAGGCCTATTTTTTATTAGAATCAACATGATGTCTTTTTTTTTCTATTATTTAAATACCTTAGTATATCAGTTGTGGTTAATCCTCCCAAGAGGAAATATTTCCATTTCTACTAAGAAAATCATGTTTTTACTAAATGAATATCTCAAGGTAATCTACTCATTTACTTTAACATATTTCAAAATAACACACACAGGAAAAGGTTTGATATATTGATAAAAGTCATCAATAACTCATTTATACCAATACAGACTAATGAAACCACTCAAAGCCTGCTTTATATTTCCCAAGAGAAAATGGAAATACAAATCCTGGGAATTAATATCTAATATGAACACAATATATTAACTATTGGCTTCCCTTTTAAAAATCAATAAAAGCTGTGTTTATATGCATATCAGCGTGAATGACATGTATTGTATCTGAATGGTCTGAACATGGACCATAATGTGAAACTGTGACTCATTAGTAGAGGGATTTTCATGACAGTTGGTGGGTGGCATTAAAGTCAAAGTCATAATGCTTAGATTACAGGAGCATATACAACCCATGTTCTCATTATATTTATATAACCTTGGATTTATACCAAATAGAATGGATACCATAGAAGTCACAGAAATCTAGAAATGGAAAGGGCCTTGATAGGACTTCTTATCCGGTCCCCTGCACTGAGACAGGACTAAGTATTATGTAGGCCATCCTCGACAAGTGTTAGTCTAACCTGTTCTTAAACATCTCCAATGATGGAGATTCCACAACTTCCCTAAGTAATATTTTCCAGTGTTTAAGTACCCTGACAGTTAGGACGTTTTTCCTAATGTCTAACCTTAATCTCCCTTGCTGCAATTTAAGCCCATTACTTCTTGTCCTGTCCTTCAGTGGTGAAGGAGAACAATTTGTCACCTTCTCAGTATTTATAACAACTCTTTATATATTTGAAGACTTACCATGGCCCCCCTCAATCTTCTCTTCTAGAGACTAAGCAGACCCACTTTTTTCCCCAATGTTTCCTCAGACATCATGTTTACTAGACCTTTAATCATTTTTGTTGTTCTCCTCTGAACTTTCTCCAGTTTGTCCACATCTTTCCTGAAGCATGGTGCCCAGAACTGATCAATACTCCAGTGGAGGCCTTATCAGTGCTCAATAGAATGGAACTTCTCATGTCTGTCTTACAACACTCCTGATAATACATCTCAGAATGATGTTCTTTTTTTAAAATTTTGCACAGGAGCATTTACACTGTTGACTTATTAAGCTTTGGATCCGCTATAACTCCCAGTTCACTTTCTGCAGTACTCCTTACTAGGCAGTCATTTCCCATTTTGCACATGTGCAATTGTTCCTTCCTAAATGAAGCACTTTGCATTTGTCCTTCGTAAATGTCATCCTATTTCAGACTATTTCCCCAGTTTGTCATAATCATTTTGAATTCTAATCCTGTCCTCCAAAGTGCTTGCAACCCCTCTGAGCTTGGTATCATCCAGAAACTTTGTAAGTGTACTCTCTATGCCATTATCCAAATCATTTACATTATCCAATCATTGAATAGAACTGGATCCATGACAGACCCCTGCAAAACCCCACTTGATATGCCCTTCCAGCCTGCTTGTGAACCAATGATAACTACTCTCTGAGTATGATTTTCCAACCAGCTGTGCACCCACTTTATAGTAGGTTTACCTAGGCTATATTTCTCTAGCTGGTTTATGAGTAGATCATATGAGACAGTATCAAAAGCCTTACTAAAGTAGAGATATAGCACATCTACTGCTTGTCCTCATCCACAAGACTTCTGTGACATTAAATCACAAGGCAGATTCAGTCCTCATCTGGGACTTTAAGTCATGATTTTAAGGTACAATAATAAGAAACTGCTGCTGGGAAACCTTTATAAAGGGTTTAGCTGTGTATTTTGGAGACAAGAGAGCTTACTCAATACAAACACTAAAAACTACAAAAGGATAATAATCATTTGGCAACATTGCATCCAGCCTAGCAAAAGGGGAAAGAGGCCCTTCTATTCAAATTTACCCCTTTCACAGGGGCTGGACACAGTCTTGTTGGAGAACATAGGCACTACTTGCAGCAGGCAAGGCAACAGAGAGCAGTAGGTTCATTGAAGGGGGCTGGGCCAGTTAAAAGATGAATATATACTTTTAAAGGGTATCAGTTGTTGGTACAGTATGCTTTTCCCTGGAGGAATTCTAACTGACAATGTTTATATCTTTACTCCCTCTCTCCCCAGGTTTTGTTTTATTTGTTTTATATGGTGAAAAATATTGCAACAAACTCTTCGCTCGCAGTCAGCGTCTGAGTCTTAATCTTTCTCAAATACAGCAATAACCTCAGAAGAAAGTATTGTTTTTATCTATTATTAATATAAATACACTACTACACAGATAGGCTTTGTTTCTGTGATCAGGTCTTCCAACATGGAACTCTGGGCATATTTGCAAGGGTCTGTGGTGATGGATTGGGTTGCAGGATTGGGGCCTAACGTCCTAAATAACATCTAATCATGATTTATATCTACCTATGGACATAACTCACAGCCAAGAGCTTAAAAAAAGCACAATCAAGTAAGAAAATCTCACTTTTATTAGAAAATATTTACCCATGATGGCTACTAGTAACCTCTAACAAAACAACTAAAAGTGTAGAAAGAAAAAAATCTCTTTTTTCCAGCTTACTTTCTTTGACAGTACTTTGTGTAAAGTCATTTTCACAATTTCCTTCTTGTACACAGTTAGGTCATGATCCTGCAAAACCTTTAAATGCATGCTGTACATTAAGCACACATATAGTACCATTGACTTTCTTCAGATGAATATAATTAAGCACATGCATCATGTCTGCAGGTTCAGGGCCTTATCGGGGGAGTTTCCCTTAGTGTTTGTGTAGGTATTTCACACAGCAACAGGAGACAAACAAAATTTAAATAGAACAATACAATTCTAACATCAGGAGGCGTTGGCAGGGAACTCATTGGCAGCAACTGAAAGTACTGGTAACTCAATAAAAAAATTAACTAGATTTCATGTTGACTTCATCCTTTTAATGGAAGTGACCTATAGGACTTCTAAAATTTGGAAAATATGAAGCTACCACATACTACTCATCACTGACTCACAAGTTAGTTCACAACTAAGAATCATGTTATACATATTAAATATAATGAACTGAAAGCTTTTACTTATTTTACCTATTATGAAATAAGCTAGGCAACAGTTCAACAATGATTCAGTGACTAGGGCCCCAGTCTTGAAAGGCATTCTATGCGGATGCACCTTGGCAACCATGAGGGCCTCCTGTGCAGCCACAGCGATTCAACCTTATGGAGCTCCTCCCAGATTAAGGGCTTAATTCCCTATCCACCATGCCAATTCCTTTTCTTTGCCTGGTGGATTATTGGGTACCAGCAACTCACTACCAAATAGAAGAATAGGCAAACACCTTCTTTTGTGGATTACTTCAGTACAATACCACACTAATAATTGAATACCATACAATTGATGGATTTTTATCTCATGATTTTGCCTTCAAGCAAAATTCTGTATTCCAAGTCTTTGTGATTGAGGGCTGGATTACTAACTGCTCCACAAGCCAAATTATATTGAGTACCTCACAACACTAACATCTCACATCTATGCTGAACAATAACCATCCTTTTTTAGTATTACTTTTGTAATTTTCTGATAAAATAATACTTATTTCTTATTTCATTACCCTTCTTGATCTTCAGTAAAGTGACCCAGGCTATTTTTTTAATCTAAATCAGATTTATTCATATTTGTTGTCCAAACTCTGTTGTGGACCTTAGGTAGGGTCCATTTGGTATAAAACTACTAACACAAGGTCAAACCTAATCAGCACTTTTGTTTAATATATTATTATAAAGAGATTCATTAAACATTTATGAAATTAATTGTAAGTATTTAAATGAATTGAGAATGTCTGCTGCCTCAAGCTATTATATGTCACTGTTTCTACTGATTGTAGCTGTTATGTTAAAGGGTCATTGTTACATTCCCATAGTTCAAATACACTTTCAATACTCTGAGATCACTATTTGTTAACCAAATATTTTTCTGTTTTGTGAAGGACAAATGCTGTCGATTGTATACAGCATTATTGTTTTGGACTTCTTATGCAAGTATAAGAAGGAATAATTTACATCCAGTTGCATATAACAAGGGAGTAATAAAACTGGAAGATTCTCTTTTTACCATAAACAGAGTTGCAGTAAGTCACGTGTCTCACTAGAGCCTCCATATGGAATTAGACTTACAGGTGCATAATAAATGCTTTTTGGTATACGTTGTATGTTAAAAAAAAATATTGGATAGCTACATTTATTTTACAAAAGAATAATCTGACAAATTACAGCTACTACCTTTACCTTTAGTAACAAATGCCACTTAAAATCTTGTCAATCCGGATTTCTGTTAAAAAATACACTGACAATATATGCTGTTTCTGGAGTTATAGTAGACCTGAATCAAACTTGCCATTAAAGTACATGATGATGTACTAAATCCCATGGTTTATGTTCTGAAACATAACATTCTGTAACTTCAGATATTTCATTATTCATAGAAATGTCTGCTTAGTTTTTGAGATTACTCAGCTCTTTGGCTCAATAATATCTTTGACAGGTTAATTATATGTTATGAGGGGGGAGCATATGAAATGGTTACTCACTGTAACTGTGGTTCTTTGAGATCCGATGCAGATGTGTATTCCACATAGGTGTGTGCACACCCAGTGCACCAGAGCCAGAGCCTTTGCCTAGCAGGAACCATAGAGGGTGGCGCTTGCACCTTATGGGTATGGCCCCTCCCGAGGCTACCTGAGGTGGCACTGCTCCAATCCCCGTCAGTTCCTTCACATCAAAAGCCAATAAGAGGAGATTTTGATGCAGAGGGGATGGAGGGTGGGTTGTAAAATACAAGTCTGCATCACATCTTGAAATAACAGTTACAGTAAGTAACCATTTCTTCTTCTTCTACTAGATGTAGATGTACATTCCACATAGAATAGATAGCTGAAGCTATCCCATATGCATCCTTGATACATGTTATCCATCAGAAATGATCTGTTTAGAGACCACTTGCCTCTTCATGTGGCCTGCATATGACATGAACAGGTGAGGTGAAACACAAAATGATTTAGTCCTGACTAATAAGAGGCTAGACATTGCCTGACATCCAGATTATGCTGCTTTTCCAGGGAAGAGTGCATTTTAGGGAAAAAACATAGGTAAATACACCACCTGATTCAGATGAAACTGAGCGACCATCTTCAATAAAAACTTTGGGTATGGTCACAGCATTACCTTGCCCTTGGACAACTGAATGTAAAGCAGCTCAGCCAGGAAGACCTGCAACTCACACTTCTTCTTACCAAAGTGATAACCACATTCCTGATAGCTTTCTGAAATAGGATGCAATGGTCTCAAATGGAGACCTCACCAGAGCCGCCAAAACCTTGTTTAGGTCCCAAAAGGGAACTGGTTCTCTGACCAGAGGATGTAAGCAGAGAAGTCCCTTGAGAAATCTTGTTACCATGGCATTGGAAAAAACTGACTTCTTTAGAATCGGGGAATGGAATGCTGATACTGCTGACAAATGAACTCTCAGTGAACTGAGCACAAGGCCTGATTTCTGATATGTAGCAGGTACTCCAAGATGTCCTGGACTGAAGCCCCTGTCAGTTAGGTCCTGCAGGCCAAGGACCACACTGAGAATCTCTTGCACTTCACTAAGTTAGACTGTCATAGTAGAGGAATTTCTACTGTTCTCGGACAGCCACTGAGCACTGGTCTTCCTCTTCATTCAGCCATGGAGAGGCCACGCCATAAGGTGCAAGGAGCTGATTACAGGATGGAGTGTGTGGCAATGGTCCTGAGTGAGTAGATCAGGGTGGAGAGGAAGCAATATGGGAGGCTGAGCTGACAGAGCAACGAGGTCTGAGAACCAGCGCTGTCTCGGCCACGCTGGAGCAATGAGGTTGAACTTGGCCCAATTTGCCTTAACATGTGGAATGATCGAAATGGTGGGAAAAGGGATACAGAAGGTCCAATTGCCAACTGCAAAGGAAGGCATCAAAGAGAGAGTTTTGACTGAGGCCCCTTCAAGAGCAGAATAGTCAACACTGCGTTTTCCCTCATCACGAACAGGCTGGTAACAGGGATGCCCCACATTGTGATGACGACCTGAAGAACCTTCTCCTTCAGGGTCCATTTGTGGCTCAGGGAGAAAACCCTGTCTTTGAAGCAAAATTGTCACAGGTTGATCAACTCCAGGCAGGCTAACCTGGAATGCTCCCCTCCTCTTCGCTTGTTCTCATAGTACATAAGGGTGGTATTGTTGATGAGTATGTGAACCATTCATGTCTGATGAGGCCTCAGAAGTCACAACATGCATTGCAGATGACCCAAAATTCCTACACATTGTCGTGGAGTGAGGCTTCCTGATCTGACCACAGGCCCTGCACCCCCAACAAGTCCAGATGCACCTACCCACCCCCCAACCCCCCAACCAAGAAGAGAAAAATCAGTAACCACTGACTTTGGTTGGAAAGGGCCAAACAAAGGGAACTCCTTGGCATACATTGCAAGTGGACTTCCAGCAGCACAAGGAATCTAGGACTGGTGGAGGAAGGCGAATCAACTTGTTCCAAGGATCCAGGGCAGGGTAGACTGTCCTGAGCCACAACTGAAGGAGAAAAAGGCAAAACCTGGTGAACTGGACTATCTGCATGCACATAGACATGTGGCCCAATAGGCTTAGACACATATGGATTGTTGTGGACAGCTGAGATTGCAGACTGAGGCAGAGGTGTTGAATTGCCTAGAAGCAGTCTGTCAATAGGAATGCTTCCAAACCCATGGTGTCTAAACTTGAATTTTTCAGTTGGAGCCAAGATTGACTGTGGAGTTTAAGATGTGTCCCAAAGGGTTGAGCAAATGCAACATGGAGTCAACAGGGGTAAGAACCTCCTCTCTGGAGCCGCCTTTCAGCATCCAGTCAGTTGTCGAGGTACAGAAAGATGTGGATTCCTTTCTTCTTGAGATATGCCATGATGACCACCATGTATTGGGTGAAGACTTGGGGACAGGAGAGAGGCTGAACAGGAGAACCGTATATTAAAAGTGGTGTTCTCCTACCACAAAACGCAGAAACATCCCCTGGCCTGGCAGAATTGTCTCATGAAAGTGAGCATCCTGATGATCCAAAGCAGTGAACGAGTCATTCTGAGACAATTCGGGGAGGATCACTGTCAGAGTGTCCATGCGGAATCTCATGTACTTGATACATTTGTTGAGAATGCAAAGGTCAAGATACAGTCTCATCCTGCCCTTGGATTCCAATATCAGGATGTACTGGGAGTGAAAACTGTGGCCCCAATGTTCCAGTGAATCTTCTCTACCACTCCCAACTTGAACAGAGTGCTCACCTGCTTAATGAGCAATTTCTCCTGAAAGAGGTCCCTGAAGAGGGACAGGGTAGATGGGTGGGAAGGGGCTGTGGAGAGGAACTGGATTGTGTATTCTGATCTCACAGTGTTTAGGACTCATCTGCCAGAGGTAATTGAGTGCCATGCATTGTAAAAGTGGGCCAGTCTGTCCCCAAAGCGAAGGAGGGGGCAGAGGTCTGAGTGGACCAGTGCACTGGACTAAATGGGAGGTTGGCCTGCACTGAGATAGGGTGCGAGGACCATCCAAAGCCTGAACCTCACTGCTTCCTCTTGAGGGATCTATCCCACTTTCTAGGATAGTCTTGTAGCCCCGGGGGAAAGGGTGCGCAAAGGAATGTTGCTGGCAGTACTGTTGTTGCTCCTGTGCCCCATAGTGGCAAATTTGCAGGGATGCCATTTAGACTCCCAAGAACCTGGAATCCTGGAAGGAGTGCACTGGAATCCTGGAAGAAGTGCAACACGTCATCCATCTTGTCTGAGAACAAGAGTCGGCTATCAAAGGACAAGTCCTTCATGGCTTGCTGGATGTCTAGAGTGATCCTAGGCTTTTGCAACCAAGAAGCCCTCCTTATAATAACTGCCAAGCCATAACCCTGGTGGCAATGTCTACAACATTGAGGATGAACTGCACGAAGGTTTTGGCCTCCAAGCACCCTTCCACAACAAATGACTGGAACTCCTCATACAAGGCCTCATGCAACTGCACCTCAAATTTAGTCATTGCTGACCAATTGAGGAAATCATACTTGGCCAGCAAAGCTTGTTGATTAGTGATTCTTCCCAGGGAGAGCTTCCTACCCAGAAGATCCAACTGCTTGGAGCCACTGTCCTTAGGGGTAGACTTGAAACTACCCTGCTGGGCCCTGAAACCTCTTCCTCAGCATTAACAACAAAAAATGGCTTCTCCGTCTCTTTGGTGAGATGCATAGCCTGGAATAAGAAGTAGCAGTCCTCTCATAGCCAGAGGGCTATCTTTGGCCCGAAATGTGACTTGGTACTAGATCAGGCCTCATGGCCTGTTCAAGCAGGTGCTGCTTGAAGTGAAGTTCCCATGCCAACTGAGTCCACTTCTTGAACAATTTAAAACTGGAACAGCACACTTTAAGGCGGGCGTCACCAAGACAAAGCAAAACTGCATGTGCGGGGCCACTGTTGGGGATCACCCTTCCATACGAAGGACAGTGTTTAAACCCTAGTGAAGGCATCATCAGGGAACACTTAATCAACTAACACTGTCTAATTACTAACACTAAGTAACTATACACAAAAAATTAGGCTAAGATGAAATGTGAGGTTGTAAGACTACTTATTAAAGTCTCTCTCTCTCTAATGTAGAAAGCTGGAAACTACTCCAGACGTGGGTGCTGAAAAGCAAATGAGCAGTGTTGGGGCGGCACCACCTCATGTAGCCAGGCGAGGGGCCACAGTCACAAGGCATTCACACTGCCCTTCTAATGGTACTATTAGGTGAAAGTCTCTGGCTGACTTAAGTTGAAAATAAGTCTGCATCTACTTGAAGAAGAATTACTTTTATCAGTTTAAATATTGTAATTTCATAGGGTGTTTCTTTGTTCTTGCATTATGAAAAGGGATAAACTGGAGTGCCTGATCAGCTTTCTACATTAGAGAGGGAGGGACCTTAATAAGACTACTCACATGCTTAAAGTTAGGCATGTGTTTATGTATCTTGCTGAACCAAGGCCTTATAGAGAGACAATCCCAGTGTTCTAGTAGGCTTCACTCCAGTCAGTCACATGGATGATCTCAGCCAGTGCCAGTGAAACTAGGACCTGATTCAAAGCCCACTGAAATCTACAAAAAAACACTGAATCAGGCCCACACTGTAATGGGGTTTAACGTCTGCTCTTTTGGCACCTCAGTATCTGATATGACCCATCCTTATGAACTCAAAAGTATTTCTCCATAGTTCACTGAACTGCAGACAGATGCTAATTAGCTTATTTATATCTACCTACATGATCTGATGTGTCGTTCATGTTACACTGTTGGAACAGAACCACATTGCTCTGTCCAGCCTGTAAAGAGTGTAACTTCGCTCCATGATCTCTGCTACAACATAACAGAAGGAATCTACCATGCTAGAATATGTAGGGGAACAAGGCAGCAGACAAATATATGACATTATTTGTCTTTTTCTTAATTTTACTGATCACCACTCCCACCATCATATCTAGGGTGAGAGTGGTGAACCAAAATGCTCCTGAAACACATAGGATAGGAGAGTGGCAATTAAATCAGATTACATTAATATTTATGAATTACAGTTTTCTTAAAGAAAAATGGGGATTGAAGATTGTGTGTGTATGTGTGTGACAGAAAGTATATATAGGAAGTTTACTTTAGAATAAAACAATTAACAGATCACCAGACCTTGAGAAAAGACTAATTCCTCCAAAGAGGAAGAAAACTTCAAGAGCAAGAAAGCATGGAGGATTTCACACTGTAATTAACTGTGAAAACGGTATATATAATTTATGGTACCATGCTCTTTTATCAGCTATCATGATCTTTTATCACAAACATGTATACAATAAAAATATAGTGCTGTGGTTCAGAGAGTTACTATAATTTTCCAGATGGTTTCACAACATATAAAAATCAAGGATAGGGTAGACAAAAAAAAATTCCAAATATTTTTAGAAAAAAAAATAGCAAGGACATTTTTCACTTTATAGTTAGCCACAGAGTCCATTAGGTAGCATTACTCTTTATTACACTTATATATAGTATTACTCTACATATTTACTACCTACAATACATATGATATGTGAAAATAAATTTATGATGTAAAATCAAGCACTTGAGAGTCAAGAAATACCAGAAATTTCTGCTTTATGAATTATGACAATCATGATCATACTGTTGTTTTTCCACAGGACCTCTGCCTTATTCAATGCACAGAGAGGGACAGCGCTCAAGGAATGAGGCAACTGTTCAATATTTTTATCATAATTCAGTTACTGACAGCTGCCTTATTTGCTGCACACTACCTGAAGCATGCAGTCAGTACAGAATCATTTGTTTTCTCCTCATCTTTGAAAAGGTACTCAGCATCCTAATATCTGGGTGCCTTACAAACATTATTGAATTTATCTCCATCTGTAATAAATTTATCTGTGATAAATTCCCACTGTGAGATGGGAAGAATAAATGTTCTCTATTTTACACCTGGGTAGGCAAAGAGACCTGACTGAGTCGACACAATGAATCAGTGGTGGAGGCAGGATGAGAACTCAGGACTTCTTGACTCTTAAACATGTGCTCATTTGTCCACATCACACACCCTTACATGACTGAAGTGCGGGGCACTCACAGGTACAGTTTTGAGTGCCCAGTTTGAGAGGCCCAGGATGGAATAATTTTCCAGAGTACTTAGCATTATATAGCACTTTATAGATTTAAAGTACAGCTCAGTATTTCTGC
>ML675624.1:61144819-61192821 GCA_007922155.1 Mesoclemmys tuberculata | reverse complement strand
GCTCCCGCTAGGATCCTTTTCAGCCTCAGGTCCACATCCTGTACCTGTACATGTTAGTGAACATGTGTTAAAAATGCACCTTTTAAATGTACTGGGAACTGACAGACCCTCCTAGAGTTGGGAGGGCGCAGGTCAGATGAGACCAGACTCTCCCCAGCTCTTCCTTCTGCCAGACCAAGCTAACACTTCTTACAGTACCATTATCCTAGTGAAGACAAGACAGGGAGAAAAGGGTCTGACCTCAGCACGTTCACTCTGCTGAATTTCAAAGGCTTGCTGCAAACAGTGGTGGTTTAAGAGCTACTCAAATAAAATAAGTCACACACACACAAATTTTATACAGGAAAGTGTTAGGATCTAATTACAGAGGTCTCTACTAGTTCCCCCATAATTATCAGTAGTAATCATCCCCCTCAGCAGTGATATAGGTGAAGACATTATTAACAAAAATATGTAAAACAAGCATAATTTTTTCTGTTTTATTAAATTTTGTTCCTTCTAGCATGCCTTCTTCAAACTTCATGTACTATCTAATCTCTTTGGACAGTTTTTTAGACCTAATGAGACAAAAGCAAATCAAAAATATTAACTCACTGCAACAATTGATATAATCATTTTGCCTTTAGTGTCCAGCCATGTGCAGCAAGAAATGTTACAGTGCAATGGTTTTTGTTGACTAAATATTTTTAAACTATATAAGTGAACAAAAAACTATAGATGCCTGGATGTTTGTGGGCTTGGAATTTGTTATAAATGATGATAAATTTAATCAAGATTTTAGATTAACTTTCTTGCATTCTAAAAGGAAGTAACTCAAAGTTCACTGGTCAAGAGGAGACTCTCTATTCACTTCAGTGGGGTTATATCAGGTCCTAAATTTTAGCTCAATAATGTAAGCTAGTATCTGACAGTAGAAGACTTTGAAAGATTGAAATATCTACTGTCTCTTTCAGAAAATCCATAAGACTATGGCTAGGTACACATTGATGGTGGCAAATTCACCACCATCAGATCGATCTATCTGGATTGATTGAGTGGAAGTGAAGACCTACTCAATCGATCCAGAAGTCAATTCAATTAAACCACCTCCCCAAAAGGCGTAGTGCTGTGTCGACAGAAATGCATTTCCCATCGACACGGTGCAGTGGAGATGATGTGTTAAAGGGAGGTTACAAAGTCGATGGGAGTTATGCAAACTACTCTGCATAGCTTGCGTAACTCCCTTCAACTACTGCCGAATTTCAGGGTAAGCGTAGACTAGGCCTATCAGCCGTCCTAAATCTTTCTTTTACAACATCAATTCAACAATCCTGCTGTATACAAAATCAAAATGAATCCAAGCAATAATTCAAATTCCTTGGGTCCTGATTTCCACTCCCCTTCTCCTGCACCTTCTCTCTTTTGTTTTGGAACACCAATCAATTAATATTAATAAATACTAGAACATTTCGTACTTTTCACTGGAGGAACTTGAACTATATATTTGTTAATGCAACCTCATAATATCCTGGTGAGACTAGAGATTATCATATTCCTTTTAAAGATGGGTAAACAAAGGCACAATACTAAGTCTACATTTTCAGAGTTGACTGCTAGTTTTGGGTTTAAAAGCAAAAAAACCAAATCAGACACCCAATCTGGGATACTCAGGGCTTAATTATCAGAGGAGCTGTGTGTGCCAATGGGCATGGAATCTGTCACTATATATTTAATGGCAAAGAAAAATTGAAAAGAGGAATTTAAATAGTGGCAAATCCATGCTACCTTTGTACTAGCTAAAATAGGAGCTGCATGTATCCAGCATGCAGGTGTGATCCAAACCCCATAGCCAAGAACAATGGGCACACAAATCAAAAGGAGTATTACCAACTGCAACATCATGAATAAAGAGATTGACCCAAAAATTGTAAGTTTTTTTTAAAAAAAAGATCATATTGTATTTTTTGGTCTGTCATGATATTTGAACTCCTCCTGCTCTTTCATGTGTGAGCGTGAAAGAATTAGTGTTGCCAACGCTCCCTAGTTTATTTGGGGGTAGCGATGTTGGTCCCTGCTGCAGGAGTTCTCACTGGCTACCCTGGTGCAGTGCTTCCAATTTTTCCCTAAGCCCTCACATCCTGATATTGGACAAGCCCCAAGCCCAGAAATGTATTACACACCTCCCCCGCCCCCACATCAGTTTTGCTACACGGCCCCAGATATGTGTATGCATCCACTCCCCAGTTCATCTCTATTCCTTCTGCAGCTCAAAGGGTTGTTCACAAGCACACACTTCCCAGGCTTGGTGTTGCAGGCAGAGAGATGGGAGGAGCAGAGAGCAAACAGACCCACTGTTCATGGGGGGAAGATAGTTATAGCAAGGTCTCCCTGAATTGCTGCGCTCTTTCTTCTCCTTCTTGCCTCAGCCAACGTCGCTGCTTCCTCTTTCCTCCTCCCCACTCAAAAAGTCCTCTTGGCACCTGAGGGAAGCTGAGAAAGCACTGCCTGCCTCCTGAAGAGTCCTGATTGGCTGCTCTTCCCCAGATGCTGTACAAGTGTGGCTGGCAGCCAATCAAACAGGGGGAGGGGGTTCTCCTAAGGCTGAAATTTACCTGTTGGCTGGAGTGTGTCTTATAGCAAGACCAGCTCCAGCCCCATCAAAACTATTAAACTCAGGAAGAAATCATGAGAGATGGCAACATGGCAAAAAAGTCAGTTACCTTGACTGCTGAGTAGTGCCTACGGAAGTGGAAATCAAAGTGCCTTAAAATGCTGGACTTTGAGGCAGAACGGGGAGAGACCTCCCTCTGTGGAAGAGGGGTGACGGCACTACCTTTCCTTTTTGTGGAAAAGTGTACACAACTTTACCCTGACTGGATACAAGATAAGCAAGCCAGGTGAGAGATAAGCAAGGATTTTTCTTGACATAGCTGAGAGAAACGATGTCAGCATTGATCAGAGAGAAAATCTATTTAAGAAATGTATTATTTTCTTTCCATTTCTATGTAATTAATTAGGCTAAATGCTTTTTACTAGCATTTTCACTCTGTTTTTAATAAATCTTGTTTTTCTAAGATGACGACATTGGTTTTGGGTTATATCACACTGACTGTACCAAAAGAGATGAGAAACCCTCAAGCTCTAAATAGAGGCACAGAAAAGAAAGGAGTTTCTGGAGTCTAACTCTCTCCCCACTCAGAATCTATGTCAGAAGGGGCTTAATCAGTAGTGTCCTCCCCCATTAAGGTGTAACGCAAAGTGGTGGAGGCCCAGTGCAATTTGAGTTGCCTGACCACTGTCCCACAGGCCTAGCATAGCTTTAGTTGCTTGCTTGGCTATTCTGACCCCTGAAGCATGACATCTTCTGGTTGGCAGAAATGAATAGGACTACTGAGTAACCTTCCAGATGTCTCAGTTTCTGCATACCACAGCATGTAACAAGATGAAAGACACAATATGTATATTCACAGCTGCACATAGATAACAGCGATAGGAACAAGAATTTATCCTTTAACATCTGGGGGTACACTTTTTCACTACCAAGGGGAATATTTTTATACTGCCCTTTCTATCACCAGATCCCAATTACCAGCGTGAGAATGGAATGTAGTCAAGGTGAAAACCCAATGTAGGTAATTAGCATACATGATAATGAGTAGAGGTAATTAGGTGAAAGCTGTTTATGGAAGGGTATAAGAAGTTATCACTTAGACAAAAGGGGCATGCTCCATTAACACTTGACTCCACAGAAGGTGCTGCCGGTAGGACCAGAGAATCTACTGACTTCCTGGTGGGCCCCCTGAAGAAAGCCTTTCCTGTATACAGCCTTCCGAGTAACTGCTTAGCTCCCAGGCTTAGTGAGCATGATCTGGAAATCGGGTGTACCATGTCTCACTGGTATCCACACTGATCACTAAGCATCTAGTAACACCACAAAGGATTGAGGGAGATGTCTACAGACCAAAAAGATTATGTGAATTGGCAGGGGCCTGGGTTACATTGAGCACCTTAACTCCAGTTGAATGGGAACTACAGGTACTCATCATGCTGGAAAAATCAGACCTAAAGTATCATAAGTTGGGTACTAGAACCAGAAAAATAAACCAAAAATTGAAATATTTTTGCAAAAAATAAGTTCCATTCTTACTGAAATGTCAAATTTTTCTGAACAGGTCACCAAAAGAGGGAGTCTTTCATAATTAATGGAAACTTTTGAAAATTTAAGCCTAAGTGACTTGCCCAAGGCTATACAGCGAGAGTTCAGTGCCTCTCTTCCAACTCCCTTGTTCTAACCAAAACTTGTCTTGTAGTTCTTTCTTTGCTTATTAAAAAAAAAAAAAAAACAAGCCTCAATTTTTGAAAGACACATGAACATATTTAATTTTTAATCAATTGAGTTCATGGGTTGTACTTTTGTGGTAAAAGTTAAGAATGTGCGGAAGTGTTTACAGGATTAAGACTTCAGGGGGAAAAAACTACCAATAGTGCATATCAAGACACCCCCTTGAATTCCAAACATCCTGGCCAGTAAGAACAGAGACTGAACAAAATATAGAAAAAAATGACCTTGCATATGACTGCTCCATCACATTCTTTCAATGGACTATTCATTTTGACAGTATTTATTTCTATTGCTGTAGCACCTTTGGGTAGGTCTATACTGCAGCTGAAAACAGCTTCCCAACGCAGAAGAGAGATTAATGCTAGCTCAAGATGAGCTAGTGCTCTGAAAAAAAGCAGTGTGCACATTGTGGCTTCCACAGAACCTTGGGCTTGCTACTTGAGTTTAGACCCAGCTGCTGCCTGAGCAGCTTGAGAGCCTGAGCTGTTGGCCAAGCGCCATGTACACTGCGTTAGTCTGTCTACTGGTGGTGGGAGGTTTGGCTCCTAACTGCAGTGTAGACACTCTAGGAGCCTAGTCATGGACCAAAACCCATTGTGCTAGACTGAGCTGTACAAACAGAACAAAAAGACAGCCTCTCAGTGGCATACTGTGGGTCTCCAGCACCCGGGAACCAATTCTTTCATTTGCAAGCCCTCCTCTTTCTTGCATGGGGCGGGAGGGAGGTGGGCTGTGCTGCTGAGGAGGAGGGTGTGGAGTAGGGGCCCACACTGCTGGGGGGGCAACATGACTGGGGGCCATGCTGCTTGACGGGGGAAATGGGTGGGGGGCACGCTGCTTGAGGGGAGGCATACATGGATAGGGTGTGCTACTTGGAGCTGGAACAAATGGCCAGAGGGGCACAGTGCTGGGAGAAGGAACAGAAAAAGCTTGGAGAGTTGCAGGGGGGGCATGGCCGAGGAGCAGACAGCAGGGGCGTTGTCAGTAGGAACATGTAAATTATTTCTAAGATTGTGTCCATATGTAGGAATTCATAGTAGAAATATTTGCAAAGAGGTGGGGAAAAAAGAGCTACATTTAGCTTCTTATTTTTTGTTGTATTTTAAACCTGGCCCAGCTCTATTACAAATGATTCTGAAATTATAGTACCATATACTAGTACCACATACTAGTGAACAGAGCTGGCCAAAAACTGGGATTTCTCCTGTGAAATATTTCACAGGAAAGCAAGAATTTCATAACTGTGAGATAGTGATTTTTCCACACTATCACACACTTTCCTACTGTTTCCCAGATTTAGCAGTTGGGAAACAGTTCCAACATTTGGGATTGTGGGGGAAAGTACTTTTCATGTTTAAAACTAACTTTCAAGTGTTAACATTTAAAAGTGAAAGTGAACTTTCAGAAAGAAAGAAACACCTTAAACACTTTGAACCATTTTCCAACTCGCAAAAGTTGGAAAACAGTAAGGAAGGGGGGGGAAACCCATAATTTCAAAACAAAAAGTTTCAAAAGTGCTCCAGAATTTCAGGTTTTCACCAAAATATTTTTAAAAGCCAGTTTAGAAAAAGAAATTCCCATAAAACTGTATTTTCTATTAAACCCTATTTTTATTTAAAAGCTTTTTTTTTTTTTTTAAATATTCGATTAACTCTACTTGTTAACTTGATTAACTCACCATCTCAAATAGTAGTCTTTGTAGACAGGCCAAAGTTTGAACAAATCTTTAGATTTACCCAGTTTTGAGACATACTGATGAGATGTTGTAGAGAAACTTGCATTGCCACTGCCTGTGTGGCATTTCTTTGGAAAACCGATGTCCTCTATATACAGTGCTCTCATTCTGAGACTTTTCACACATACACAAAAGTTTTGACAAATGTTCAATGAAGTGTGGAATTAGCTGCATTGCCACCCTTTCTAGGCTCAGCACAGAGCACAGTAGTGTTTTATAGCATTGTTGCATAGTACTATTCATTGTAGCATTGTCAAAGTGCTTTATTTATGGCACACTGCTGAATCACTGAGGCTGACTGAAATCATTTATATCTTGCAAATTATGCACAGTAAATATGACTGGTTTTGTTATGAGAAAATATGCCTACATCATTGATCGCTGAATATAGAAAGGCCCTATTTTCTTGTCAAAAAGCAGCAAGGAGCAAAGTATGCTACTTCATTTATTAGCAAAATAATCAGACAAAGATTGCCAAAAAAAGTGAATCAATTTTCCATTTCCAATAACCTACAATATATACAGGGCTTTCCTTTAAAGATTCAGAAATTAGTTTTATGATTTGTGTTATATGAAGATGCAGGCTAGTTAAAGGATTTATTCAGTATAAAACATTTATTCAATAAAGAAATGCTTGGAAATATGCTTCTATACAACAAACACTATAAAATTAAAATGCTTCTAAACCAAAACATTTACCGCAAGTGTCAAATGCGCCTTTAAATATTGCTGTTTTCAAACCCTTAGAGTTTTTCACATATGGAATGTTTTCTCTGTACTAGTATATATCTAGTCACTTATCTTTTTACTGCTAATACTAGGAAACAGCCTTTCTGAATTATTAAACACTTTTTGGACTTGGGTACAAGGTCACAGAAATATGACAGTCTGATGAATCTCAGTACCATGATGTGTTACCAAAACACTAAATGTTTTTGACAGCCTGATAAAAAATGAATTGCTCTTCCTATCATGCAGCAGGATAAAATCTGGCCAAAAGTGAAATCTGTTAAAGTACAGCTTTTGAAGGTTAAAAGACATCTTCCTTTTTACAAAAGACATTTTACCAATAGGCAACAATTAGCAGCCTTTAAAAAAAAAAAAAAAAAGCAGAAAATGTTTCATTTAATTGCAAGGTGATTTTTAATAAAAAGTCAACTATCATAAATTCACAAAACTGCTCCGAATCAGAATTCGCCCCAACCTATCACGCTTGTCACATGGACTCCATAGAGAAGCATGCTGATTCAGCTAGAGCTGGTCAGGAACTTTTCAAAGAAGCTTTTATTTGGGGTTGAGACATACCAATTTGTCAAAACTGAAGCTACTTGTGGAAATGTGTCTGTTTTGATAGTTTAGAATGGATTTTCTGGTCAAAAGTAGAGAGGGAGAGAAAAAGCTAATAACCCTGTGGTGAGGGCATGATCTCAGTTGTAGGAGACCAAGATTCCAGTCCCTGAGCTGCCTTATTCAGTCAAGGGACTTGAACCTATGTCCTCCAGGTGACTGCCCTAACCAATGGATTATGGGCTGTTCTGGATTGGGTCTCTGTCTCTTTGGTTTTCACCTGAGATGCATGTGGACAGATCTGACTACTTCTGCATGACATGTCTGCTGAGCATTTCCAACCAAATCACACTTATCCCTGGTAAAAGCACCTCCATTCAGCCCTGATATATGCACAGAGTGCTTTACATCAATAGATCTCAAGTCCATATCATTTGATTTTAAGAAGAATCTGTGTTTGAAAGTATAAGGGCTATGACCCAGCTGATCAGTTTGGATTCCATCCTCAAGAGCACATTCATACATAGTGTAGCAAACTGCCAACTTCCCCCTAGTGAGTCTCGCACTTTACTTCTGCCGCTTGCAGTCAGGACACCCCCAGCTACTTCATCTCCCCTGACTGTAGCAGGGCCATCTCCTGACTGAGAGCAAACCTTCTCCTGCAGCTGCCCCAGACCTTCTGGCAAGTTTTCCTGCATGTGTCCCCCTCCCCCTTCCTTTAGGGAAGGCAGAGTTTAAATACTCCTGGCCTAGCCCTTCATTGGGTCCAGATGCAGTTAATTGCCCTGCTGTGCTCTTCCCTTCCAGGCAGAGGGTTTTTAACCCTTTTGGGCCCTCATCCGGCCTAGGTATACTCTTTTGTAGCCATCTGGTCTGACTTTACCACAATATATAAATGAGCCAGTTCATTACAGTTAGAGCTGGTCAGGAAATTTCTGTTGAAATACTTTTTCAATGGTAAAATGAAGATTATGACAAATGAATTTTTCTGCAAGAAAATTTCAGTTTTGCTGAAATTTTTCAATTTTCCATCCAAAAATAAAAAAAAATAGAGAGTTGGATCAAGTTGTCCTGAATCAAAATATTTCAATTTATTGTACTGAATCTAAAGTCTCATTTTCAGTCAGTTCAACATTAATCTGGTTTTGCCTGAGCTGCTATGGTCCTCACATCACATTCCCATTCTCCTCAATGGGTGGGGCTCCCTGGTACCATGGTTGAACCATTGTGGGAGATCTACTCTGGCTCACAGCCCATCATGGGATTCTGGTTCGTACAGGGGAATGAGAGCATGAGACATCTGAACATGAGGCACTGCAGCAATTCAGAGGTTTTTAGATTTGTTGAACTGATACAAAATGAAACATTTTGACATTTCCAAAATACATCAGAACTTTCTATTCTGTGAAAAAATTTGATATTTTGACTTTTCATCCTGATTTGTAACAGCTCATTTTAACCCCTTCATTTTTGCCAAGGACCCCGTAGGGATGACTGTGACCAGCTACAATATTTTACAGATGTTAAAGCTATCTAGTGTTAAACATGTTTATAAACAACCAATTTTCCTCCTCTAGGCTGGGCCTTAGTGAGAGCATGGAGGCAGTGCCAAATCAACTTCTAATTCTGCTATTCTCCATTTCAAGTAAATAAACTGTTTTAAAAGAAAGAACCCTTCTCGTTTACTGCCTCAAGTTACTCTCACACAAAACGGTGTAGAAAGCATCTAGAAAATTCATACATCAGTGAGAGGAAATCAAGCAGTAAACACATCAGTTATACCTGGAAAGTACCTTCCTGTATTATGCCTCCCAAGAGAGTGTGTGAATAACTCCTCCTCAGTTGCAAGGAGGATTAAACTCAATGACAACCTTCAGGGATAAATGGCTGAGGTATTAAAGATCACTATGTATAATTAAAGTGAAATCTAAAAATAGTTATTGGTTGAATCCCTGTCCCATGAACTATCCCTTGGTCTATATTTTTAATCTTTCATTTTTTCCTGAAATTCTTTGTTTGGTAAGCAAACAACATAGGCTGGAGTTCTGAAAACCCTTGTGAACACCAGCAGCATGTGTATGTTCACACTGCATGGCCGATACAAGTAGCAGTGTACCAGGCATGGATCACTGCCATCCTTCAAGACTTCACAGGAGGACAACAAGACCAGTCCTGGATAAGACCAGGGAATAAGGAATCTGCAGGTCTGACTCACCTCACCTGGGGCTCCCCAGGGAAGAGGAACTGGTCTAGGAGCTCCCTTCACTTTGGGGTGTTAGTAAGTTGTAAATAAGTTGGTCACTAAGTTGTAAGTTGGACACCTAAAAACAAAAACCAGTGCATGCTGAGGAGGCTCCCAATTACACCCCAATGCCATTTAACAGATGTAGGGAAATAATCTAATACTTCACTTTCACTCACTAACATACAGATGGGAGGAGTCTCTCTCAAAAACACACCCCATCTCACCCCGACCCAAGGAACGAATGGGGGAGAAAGCATATTACTTCAAGACAGCAAAGAACCACCATCTGGTGGAGGCATGAACAGCAAGTACAGGATGCCTCAACAAACCTTCGCAATTAGCATAAAGTATGAAGCTGAGGCGAGAAATCCACCTTGAATATGTTTCACTGAGTCTTCTAAGGTTTTGTCATAAGGAAATAAAAGTGCTTTTAATTTGGTGGTGTTTCTCTTAGCATTTAATATCAAAACCCTATAGATTTTTGAACAAGACTGGGACTTGATCCATGCAAAATTCAAGTGCAGCAGTTGCTGACCCATAGAAGCTCTACTGGTCCCTGGGGCTCCACAGACCAAAGGCAGCTGTTGAACTGGGAATCCTCAGTTATCCCCTTTCAGAGGCACAGCACTCAGCTGTAAAGAGCCTGTATGCTTGTTGACAGTGGCATCTAAGGACCCTGAGGAGATGGGCTGTTCTCCAGTTCATTGATAATTAGCTAAGAAAAAGGCTGACAGCTTTAATCCAGGATCAGCCACAGACAGCATGAAAGAATCCATTACTCAAGAGGGAGACATTAATGCATATGGTTCAAAATGGTGAACAAGGAGGCTCTTGGAGCACACCGGCAGTCAGAAAGAGGCTCACTTTGCACTTTCTGATAAGCAAATCATGAACCTCTTCCACTGCTGACTCCCAGGTAATTAAGAATTGTTGAGAGGACATGACCCCTTTTGCACTTTCCACCAGCAGTTGCAGTTTAGAGCTGAATTAAGTAAAATTAGATTCAGTGAATAGCAAGTTCAAAGTAAGGTTTGTGCTAGATTTTGTGGGACCACCCTACTGCTTTCCCGACACACGACCAGGTTTTTTAACTTCGGCACACTCATCACACATACCCTTAGGTTGACAAGAAAACCCAAAGACTTTGGAAGACCAGTCGGTACATAAGAACACAAAAAGGGAGGTGAGGATAGGAACTAGTAGCCTACATTTAGAAAGGCTTTTGCAAGGGAAAATTGTCTAAATAAGCTAGGGTTTGGGCATTATTGTGAGCTTAAGGACTTACATAGCAGTTTACAAAAGTTATCCTCATTTACTAACCTAAATAAAAGTGGCCTGATTTTCAGACAGTTGGAGCCAACAGGCATTGAGAACTTACATCACCTGTGGATTTAGAACCTGATCCTGTAAACACTCATGTTTATGTAAGTGTAAGCCAACACTTACCTTTAATAAGTCAAAATTATGCTGTTTTGAAATTAAAGTTAATTTATAGAATGGTTTTCAACCTTTTTTAATTTGTGGGCCCCCAAAAACTTTCATATGGAGAGATGGTACCCTTTTGGAAATCTTAGACATAGTCTGTGGAACCCCAGAGATTCACAGGTTGAAAACCACAGATTTATAGTAAAAAGTAAATAAGAAAAATCAAAGCACAACCTGAATCAATTTTGGGGGCCTGGGGATGGGATTTTCAGTGTGAAAATTTGAGATTTCAACTTTGCATCTCATTTTGGAGGGGAAACTTTTTGAAATCTTGAAGTTCTCGCAGGAAATTGTTTGCCACCCAGCTCTAGCTCTAACCACTGCACTAGCCTTCCGCTGTCTTCTTTCAAACTCTGTCCTTTGTTTTTGGTTATGACATTACAATAAAGTAATGGGGAGTAGTGGCATAGATGTGAGGTGGAGTAACATAATTTCAGCTTTTTTATTGTTTAAAGAAGGATTTTTTTAAAAAAAATATATAGTGTTAGTGCAAGTACATAAATTATTGCACACTGGGTTTTGAGCTGCATTTGCAGTGCAAAAAAAGGTGGGTTAAGTTTCACCACCTTGCAAAGCATCTTTGAATCACTATGACCAGACTGAAGGGCATGATTGAAATGTTTTCCAATGAGATGTTATATATAGAGATATTGACGTGACAGATGAATGTAGCTATTAAAGCCTATCATGTCTGCACATACTTGGGGAGTCCTTACTCACAGCTCGATGACACAATGAATTGTAATACTTTAATAAGCTTTGTAAATCTTGGAGTCATCTATCTGAAGTGACTTTGGATAATTTTTAGGAAGAGAACTCATTTTACATGCATCATATCCACTTTGAAAGAGAAAACTACTCATCCAAAATTTTTAAATTACACATATACTCTGCCTTAACACACATAATAAAAACAGAAGTCTGAACTGTTTCATGTGAACAATTAAGCCCATTTTAAAGTAACATGAGCATCAATGTTGTCTGAAGCCAGAAGACCAACTTTGACCCTAAGCCAAATAAAATGGAGCTTTGTGGATTTACACTAGCCGATTATCTAGCCCACAGATTTTTTTCCCCCATCAAGCAGTGAAAAAATGGAATGTCCCTCAAGTTGAAACATTATGACAAGTGTCAGTATGCAGCATTTTACCACAATCAAGTTAGAAGCACAGAATTCTCCCCTGCCTCCAACCGCTGCCTCCAGCTGCTGGTACTGCTCATGTCAATGGACAACAGAGTTCCCATTTTCAGATTGTAGTTACTTCTGTCAGCAGATGACTCTTCTCCCCTTCAGGCCTGCCAAATCTTACACAGTGACCCCTCTATCTCATCCCTGATGCCTTATTTCCTAAAGTTCCATCTGGCATGGTCTCTGGTGCCTTCACCAGCCCTGCCTCAACTCTATCAACCTCCTGATCCGTCCTCTTGATCCTTCCCATTCCCTCACACTTTCTCTCCACTAGGCCCTTCCTCTGCCTCCCAACAGTGACTACATCTGACCCTCTCCCTTATTCGTGCCATACTCTACCTGACTAACTTTAGCCCAACTTCCAGGCTATTGCCAATTGACTCCAACAAGCACACCCCACATAATTTTAGTCAGCACCAAGAATAAAGGGCAGCTGACCTTCCACCCTGGACAAATTATCAGGGGATTGATAATACGGACACCATTTTAGCTCATTAAAAATGAAGAGATTTTGATAAGATTTTTAAACTCTCTCTAATCTCATGTAGGCATCAGATATCTGAAATAATGATTTTAAGGCAGCCAGGCCGTACTCTAAATAAATCATTACAGTTTCATTTATGGAGGATAATAAATCTTTAGTGGTTGATATTAAAGAGCCATTATGCATAATGCAAATGTATGCTTCTGTATAGTCCATCAAAATATCTCTGAATTTGGCTTAAGAAATAGTTTTACATAAAATGGGCTAATCTTGCATGACAAAAATCAATGAAATGGTTTGAATACTCAGAAGGGATTAAATATTCAATATTTCATAACACTAAAGATTCAATTACGCTTTGTAAAACATTGATGAAGTTACAAAATAGGATTTATTCTGCTCACATGATAATGAACGAGCAGCACTGAAAAACAGTCATAGGTTTCTGAAGATATTTGCTCTGCAACCAAACTTTTCCGTACTCCATGTTTAACTAAATCTATAACTAACACACACACACACACACACACAAAAATAAAAAGTGTTCATTTAAAAAGTGCTAATTTCATAATGTAGCAAAACCAGTCTTAAATCAGTAGCTGCATCTTTAGTTGATAGCATGTGAAATGTGAAAATGTGCTGCACTTCAAGAAAAAATTGTTCCAAGTTCTCAAATATCCCTGGGAATAAAAATAAAAGCAAATTTATATTCCAATTCTCTACATTTGCTCAAATACACAATATCCAAAATATCTTTTGCAGTTTATCTTAATTACTTTTATCTTTGATTTATTTTACAAGGATAATGAATCTGAAATTGTAATTTCTCATTAACGTCAACTAGACTTTGACGGAGTTTAAAATGTTCCCTCTATACTGATTTGCAACATGATATTTTATAGGTGTTTGAGTCCTTTAACATTTAAAATTAATAATGACATATCATTTATATTTATGCATCTTTTACTGAAGGGAGTAGCTAGTTATGATTCTAGAGTTCAAGAAGGTGAATAAATTATAATACTTAACCTTTTAAAATATTTTTTTCAAATTGTTCTATTGAGAAGATAAGATGTACAGCATTCTGAATATTAATATAAACTCATGTTTTCTCTCATTCTGACAAGCTCACCTCAGGCACTTTAAGGATTTCTAAACTCTCTTTCTGGATTGTAGCTGCCAGGTGTTATCAAGGCCAGATTAAAGGTAGAGCCACAATATGTAGAGGTCCAGCTCCTGGAGATATGTGATCATATAAGAATCTCAACTTTTATTTAAGGGGCAGGGAAATTTTCTTGCTCTCATGGTTGGGAAGAAAAGCTTCAAAACATTAAAAGCATGTAATTAAAACACTGATATTTGTCTCAGTCTGCAGATAGCCTGAAACAATAGCTCTGACAGCTGTGAACTGCCTCATTCATCTCAATGAGGTGTTAACACTAACGCATACTGCTCTGAGGGGTCATCATCAACATCACTACAAGAGGACTGTGCAAGTGCAAAGGGCTGGCCCATCATCCACCCAAACAACTATATCCTGGTTGCTGGGGAAAGTACTGGTGCCTACTGATGCCACTCATGCCTTTCAGAAGGGAAGAGAAAAAGGAAGGGAGGATTTGATGCTTCCAAGGGAAGGCAGGGTCCTGCTGCCTTTCCTGAAGAGAGAGAAAGAGCCTTCGTTTTGCTGCTCCTGCACGGTGCAGGTGTAGGGCCATGGGGTGCAACTCTGGGTCATAGTGTTCCTATGACACTATACTGTCTTAACGCAGCCCATTTTATTGATATCTGAAAGCCAGCTCTAAGCAATTTGTTACACTTTGGCAGAGTACTCTTCATGGGCACCAGCCTGAAAGCTTATGAACAACAGGAGGCCTTAAAAAGGGACAGAAATGCAATTATTCTCTTTACGATTGGCTCCTTCCAAAACTCCTTGGGAAGATTCTGCACAGGTTCTGATGGTCAGCAGCTGCAGCAGGGCATCCCAAATTGGAGTCCTCACACTGCCCACCTGATTGGCACTGGCACCTACATAAGAATAATCCACAGTGTGCACTTACATATTGGGCCAGAGCTGTATTCTGTACTTTGGCCACACTGAAAATAATATGAACTGAAAAAAATTGTCCATCTAACAGCTCTGAGGTCAGTAAATTATATTTACTTTACTAACACTTTTCTATGTCTTTCATAGTAAATTCCTAAATAAATTATCTGTTAAATAAAAAATGGTTCAAACCTTACTGAGGTTTTCCTGCTCACCTATTAAATTTCGTTTGGGATTAGACAGATCATCAAAGTAAATCTTTTTGTTTGTTATGTTACAATACATGAGGACAAGTAAATGTAGCACATTGTGGATGAAACTAATAAAATATTCAAACTCATTTAAATTAAAATTTCACCTAAGACCTGATTAGCCCTGGAAAGTAACAAGAAGCCATTAGAGCTCACTCCACTCAAAAGGACCACTGTGGCTACTAATCTAAGACTCAACAATGGCCCGTCTTCTGAAAATGTAACAGTGCCTCTCTCCTCAACAATTAACTGAACTGCCAATTGGAACAGAGTAGTTAATATGCCTAACAAGATGCTTTTAGCACAATCAGAATAATTCACATCTTAATAAAGTGAAAGAAAGGCTGCACAGAGTTTGGCCTATTTAATCTGCAGTCTTGGACTAAGGGTTTGTCTATGCAGAAAACCAGTAGCATCTAGAGGCCTAAACTAGGTTGAGACCCTATTTTGCTAGGTAACGTGCAGACACAGCAAGAGACAGTCCCTTCCCCAAAGAGTTTACCATCTAACAAGATATTATTACTAACAATACATTGCTATACAACCATCAGAATCCAAATAGACAAAAAAACTAGAACCACTCCATCATCATCAGTTCTCATCAAAACATATTACTCACCAAGCTCCACTGAAAGTCATTTTTAAAATAATTATTTTATTTGTATAATTAATCTTTAATTCCAGTCTCGGCTTCAGAGGCAAAGACATATCAGACACTACCTAGTTTCTTCTATGGCTCCCATCACAATGCATGAGCAACTCACAGACATTAACATATCTTCATGACAGTGCTGTGAGACAGCAAGACACAATCATTAATCATCATCATCATACCTCTTTCATAGTTGGGAATTGGAATTACAGAAAGATGGAACAGCTTGCATAAGGACACAGAGGAAGCCTGTTGAACAGCTGGAATTTAAAGTCAGGTCTTTTGAGTCCTACTCCAATACCTTAGCCACAAGGCCAATCCTCTCACATGGATGTATTCTATCCAAAACAGCTTAACAAAAAAAGACACCTTATCTGTTTTTAAGAGTTATGTTTTAGTATTTTATTATTAAATATTAATTTATTATTTTATCTTCAGTGCCATGTCATGATGTTGCTTATCTTGTTACCAAATATGAGCTAAATAGAGAAGTCTTATTTTTAACCTTGCCCACATGGGTAAGTGGGCCATAAAAGGTACAAACTTGAGACACCGAGAGCCTGATTTACAGAGGTGCTCAACATGAACAATTCCAGCTGAAGTCAGTGGAAGCACCAGGTGTTGAGTACGACTGAAAACTCAGGTCCTACATATAACAAGTCAGGACACCCAAACACTGAGGCATGAGTCAAGTTAAGCAGAGAGTTAATATTCTAGTGTATCTAATTATTTCAAAATTCTTTTAAACATCTCTTTTTCTAATTAACTGACTAATAGTTTTAGAGGTTATTTTCCATAACTCATCTATCCCCTTTTGTATCAGTTAGACTGACCTTTCCTATCAATTCAAGATATGAAAAGCATATGGAATATACCTGTTATGTTTAAAAGATATTATTGACTAAACAGTATCATACCATCCTTTACATTTTTAGAATAATATACACATATCAACACCCCTTCATAACACTCCATAAAATTGAGAGGTGGTGTTATTTCCATTTTATGGAAAAAGAATCTGAAATACAATGTGAGACTCACCAAAGTTCACATAGGGAGTCAATTGCAAAAGTGGAGTGCAAATTGGTAGCCCTGTGCACTGTGCTTCATCCCATAGACAGCAATGCCTCTGCTTCTTATTAACACCTCTGACAAATGGTCTACTTCCAAATGAGTAAGCCATAAAATATGAAGTGACATAATCAGCTGTCCTCATTTTCTTGGTTTAGTAGGTTAATGCTCTTTAAAAATCATCCTGAATCAAGACATACCATTCCACAAAGAAATGAGTTGTTTGGATTAAAGTAGTATTGTGTTAATTTCAGAAACATGACTCATGCATTACCATTTAATGACTTTCATTTTACAACTAACATTTTTTTTAAAAGACCAAAACTGTTTCCCCATTTTCACTGAAGCAGTACCTACTGACTTAGAGCTGTACATCTAACTAACTGTTGTGGAACCAAAATAGCATACACAGGATTCTGCTCAGATAGAGAAATCATCATATTCATGACTTTCTAGAAAATCTTGTCATAAAACACTAGAAGATAAAAACTAAACTAGAAATACTGTGTTGTCCAAGTGTTAAAGCCTTAAAATGATGGACTTTGTTTTTTTAAGTTAAGGAAGCATATTTTTAAATAAAGCAATGAAAACTGACAGGTCTAATAGTCCATAGGGATAAAGGAAAAGTATTACTGTATTCAAATAAAGTTTTCATGAAACAAAACCTACAGAAAGGAAAATTTCTTGCATTTAAAAGTAAATATACATTGTTTATGTACATAATAATTATAGGATTATAATATCTTAAAAATACTTTATCATCAAAGTGGTAGTAGGAAGAATCCTGGAGCCCACTAGAAGGAGGCATCCTTTTGTCCATTTCTGACCTTTGGATCGTAGCTTTTTCTGTGGCTTTTTGGGCAAAGAAAGGATCATTTTAAGTTATTTTTACATGTGTGTTTATATTGCCTATTGTTTTCAACCATAAAGCCATGTTTGTGCTTCTAACTTCATAAGATGCTGACTGCAAATCCAAAAGGTGCCAAGTATTATTAAAACTTCAGTAATAATGAAATGCATTCATATAGCACTTTTCTTATTTTTATTCTTTATATTCATTAACTAATCCATTCTCACAATACCTAGTATATTTCCTATAATCATGGGATAATTAACCACTCTCTCTGTTATATTTTCCAGGCTATTGCTTAATAAACTAAATACATCAAGGAAAACAAGTTCTCCCTCCTCCTCTCCATTCCGATTCTGAGGTGATGAGTTCCAAATGTCAAAGAACCAGCCTGCATAAACAGCCTTTGAGAAAAAATATTTCCTTCAATTTATAAGGATATTAAGAATGTAGGTGCTTGATTTTAAATGGCCATGTGTTCCCATGCCTGCCCAGAATACATCTGTATACATATGTAGATAATGCATATCACTGAATAAAATAGAAAACTAGAAAGCAAGGACTCCCTGTCCCTGCCACTCCCATCCTCCTGATATGCCTAAATAGCAAGACACAAAAGGTTACTTAAACCAAATAGGTGTCTTTTTTTAAAAAAAATGAAATCCAGCTGGGATAAGCCAATAAAAACGACCAAGTTATGGCAGGAAATACATAAGTTAACAAGACTAATAGGGATTTAGAAAAGCAATTATCCAAAGAGACAAAAATAAACATTAAAAAAATTTAATTGCTCACTTTTTTTTCCCTATTGCTTCCACAGACCCATTTTCTCTCTCTTAGGCTTCCTGCTTCCAATACATTTAAAGAGGATAAGCTACCTTGTTGTCTCAAAATCACCTTATTGTCCTCTTTCAAATTTCTCCTTGAAACTCTCATCTACCATGATGCCAATAGGAAAAAAAATCAACTTTGGCTAGACTGTTGGCGTGCTGGGATATCCATGCTTATTAATAATTTTAATGTTAAAATAATTTCCTGAATTATATACATTTTTGTATGACTGTATAATTACTAACACTCCTCTGTGAATGCAGACCAGGGATTCTAAAGAGCATTAGTCAGTGACATGAACGCTAAATTTACCTAATGCAGATTGGATGAGAAGTCTAACTTGATACTCATGAGTACTTCTGTGAAACTCAGTAGGTCAATTTGTGTATGTGTTTGCAGCATCAGGTATATATATTTACATAGCCTCTACAGATTTCTCACTATTTCAGTGTCAAAGTGACTTTGAGCACTTAAACCAATACATTTTCCCTGCATTTGACTAATTCTTTTGACTATTGAGAACATCCTTAGTGCCATAATAAGTTTTAAAAAAAAAGTGAACTGTCACAGAACAGTGTTTCAATTTTTGTATTTTATGAAAACTAAAAAGCTAGAACTAATTCACTTGTTTCCTTAAAAATGTGCCAGTCATCTCAGAGAATGATCCAGTTCAGTAAGCAAGGTTATAGTTTAACAGTGAAAGCTGACATTCTCTTCTTGAGTTATTTATGTACTGTGACTGTAATACACTTTCAATTTACTTTTATCTAGTATATTACACTCTGTCATCATGCTTACTGACATTAATATAAAACATATGAAGATAATAAGGTTTTATAAACACCTTTTTCTGAATTGAATATTGAAGTGACATTCAAAACCTCTAAAATGAAAAACTGTATTTTTACATGAACTTCACATCTTTTTATACACCAGCTTAAATCCCTGAGGTTCTCAACATGTTATGATGATACTGCAAATGGCTGATCAGGATGTTACAAGGATTGTCTGATGCACCGGTAATGCAAGATCTGATCCACTGCCTGCCAGGACTCTAAAAAATGCAGGCTACTATGGATATTGGCCTCACATCATCCCAGTGTGAGCAAGATATAGGTATAATGGTTGCCCTTAAAATCTTGCTAACTAGATAACGCTACCTCCATATTGGCAGTATTTCTTTCACTTTCTTAAGAGAATGACAATCTGTGAGGTACAGTTACCTATGGCAAAGGGCAAGTTATTAAGAGTGACCACTTTAGACTTGCAAAGGGACACATTTCTTTTTTTACAAGTATACCAAGGGCATTGAAGAGTTGCTCAGAGAAGCAGAGTTCATGCAAAATCATCTCTCCACAACCTGGATTTTGCAATTATCTTTCCAAAACTTCCAATTCCACCAACTAGGGCCACTCATACAATGTGCATTTCTGAAGCCTTAAAGGTGAGTAGTACCTGAGCCTCCCCTAATCCTTTGTCTGCAGACCCAAGATGGGGAGAGGGCCAGTTCCAGTCAATTTAGAGGTCATATACCATAAAACTGCCTGATTTGAGTGCATCTCTATTACCCCTCTGATTGCTGATGTACAAGTGAGGTGCATTGACCATATGTGGTGTGGAAGGAACTCAATTAGGTGCTCAGATACCATGAGGAGAAACATGAAAGGCATTTAGATAGACAAAACTACTCTATGGCTCCATCAAAGTGTTCAAGGGGAAAAGTGTTCTGTAAGTTTTCAACTGCTGCTTGGTTGTGGGTGGACAGAGGTAAAGGTGTGTGCATGTTTGTTTTCATTCAATCTGAGGGCCCTCTCCTCTCCTTGTAAGAGCTCCAGAACACTGCTGTCAGCCAATGAGTTGGCTTTTGGCCTCTGGTTGTCCTTTAATATCTAGGGGAAAAAACCATAAATCAGCCAAAGGAAAACCCCCCTCCTCATATCTGGGCATCAGTTATGCACTGAACATTCTCATTTTGGACATCCATGAGTGTCTAAATTGGCACTACAAATTTGGCATTACCAAAGAGGATATCCCTGTAGAAAAAAAGGAGCAGCTGCATAGCCAGGTAGTCCCATAAGCTTTGTGGTCCAGCACTTGCCTTCTGCTGGAGACAGAGCACTACAGCAACTTCAGTGTCCAACATTTAATTTTACTACCAGAAGTAATAGGCTGTCCTTGAATCATCTGCCTGAATGACTTGTGGCTGAGCTAGTAGTACAATACAGTATTTGAAGGAATTTCTACGTGGATTTTCAGACTCCAAATTCTGCAGACGTCTTGAGAAGTAAAGGATGGTCAGCAAATCTGCACTTTGAACCCCTAACCCAATAGTAACTTTTCTTTCATATTTACAGCAGGATTAGATTGTTCTATTTGTCAAAGTTCAATTTGTCTGAAGATGTAGATCAATAAATTCAATTCATAAACACAAAAGCCCCTTCAGCTTCATTTCTTGCACATAAAATACTCATCATATAGTCTTGAGACAAATCATGAAATTCAACTGCAGAATCCTAATGACAACAAAATATAACCACATAATTTAAACATTAAATGCAAAGAAAGAACACCAATAAAATGTAATGCTGACATTTTGCAGCATGGCATAAACTTATTTGTTACAAATAAGAGAACATGAGATTCAAAGCTTTGCAAAGGACAAGCAGTTCAAAATATTAACAAATAAAAATAACAACATATAAGTGGGTAAACTAAAATAGTTTGGATTCTGACAGAATCTTGCAGCTTCAATAACAGCATTATGAATATGAATATTCCAATACCCCAATATAGACAAGATTTTGTAGTGTTTCAATAGAACTATTCACACAGATTTTTTGCTTCCTCCTCCCCCCCCGCCCTTTTTCCCCCCATGGAGTTGATATAAAGTGTGACAACACTTTTCAGGTGTTGCCATATAAAGCAATTTAATGGATAAATCACCAGCTGCTGCTATTGACAACATTAAATGCTTTTCCCACCCCCATTGTTTACTTGTGACAGAAGCAGAAAAATGAAAGAAGACTTAAAGTTTAATAGTGAAAGCATATAGATATTTAGATTCAGACATAATGATTTTTAGTACTATACACTGGTCACAGCCATGAGATCTTCCTGCTTTATTGCCGTAGTAGCTGCTAAATCTGAACCCACTGAGCTTTTCCAAACAGTGGACCACTTTGTAAACCCTTAAAACCCTGCATTCTATTCCATACCCATCACCTCTTGCTGTAAAGAATTACCATTATACCTCACAGAGGGTTTAACCACAACTGGGATGCCCCCTTAGGGCATCAGGAACCAAAAGCTACTCATAGGCCTTGAGGTTCACATTTTTCCCTATGGTAAGTGGTCAGGTTTCACATTTTCTGTGAAAGTAACAGTTGTAGTCATGAAGAATAAATGAGATTGTTCTCAGCTGAAAGAAGTAGTGTCTAGCAACGCCATTGAATGTAATGGATTTACAGTAAGGATAAAATAGTCCATTAGCTTATAAATCTTATCAAGGAGAAAAGTCATTTAGTTGCTGTGAAGAATTTGATTTAGGAGTGTTTATACAGTGAGAACTAATTACGTACAGTTGACAACTAAAGTAAACAGCAGATAGCTATTTACATGGCTGACAAATATTAAAGTGAAATAAAATATTAAAGGAAAGCTTTATTATACTAGCCTAAGCTATTAGTTTGTAATTCTGTATGACAAGAAAAAACGCCCAAAGAGCCAAGCTAAGTGTAGCTTAAGCTGGCTCATTTAACCACCCCATAAATAGCAAGAGTTCCATAATTAGCAATGATGATCTATTTACACAATGATTTGATGGGAATCTTTCATTATAATTTTAAATGAAACTTTCAATTTGAATTTTAAAAACATATTTTAGGCAGTTGACACACTGGGGACATAATGTTGGGCACATTAAGATATTCACACATTTTCTGATGTATAATGCTTCATTTATCACTGATTTAGGTTATTTAAATGGTGTCCTCTCTACCCCTCATGCTTTACATTTTCCAAGTGCTATATAAACATTACTGAAATCAGCACTACACCACTACAACGACGCCCCATTTAGAGAGGGGAAACTGACAGAGAAAGGTTCAATGACTTGCTGAAGATCACACACACTGAAAGAAATGAAGAGTTCCTGGTCCCATGCTAATGCTACTACAAGTGCAGCTTCTTTCTATTTAATAAAGTGATGTAATTTAGGATACTGAATATGTGAAAAAACTGTGCGCTTTACACTGAGGGAGATCATGCCTTCCAGGCACAGAAATCCATCATCTATACAGAAGGCTCAACTGACAGTGGCCTGGTCTACACGTAGGATACTGCTACACTTCACATTCCCCCAGAACTGTGTAGCAGTGTAGATGGTGAGGCACGTTTTATGTGCCTGAACTTTGCTGGAGCCTTTCCCAACTTCAGTGAAACACTGGCAGTGGAGAAAGTCTCTGGCGGGGGGGAGGCAATGGGGAATGGTTTTGGCAGTTCTCCACTGCAAAGCCTTTCCCCGTTGCTTCCCCTGGGCCAGAGCCTTTGGCTAAGATGCAGCCTGCTTTTCACTGCACCTCAAGAGGCATCCAGCGTAGACATAGCCTTAGAAGCTTTGCCAGCACAGCTATGTTGATGAGGGGTATGACTTTTTGCTGACACAGTATGTTGGCAAAAGCCCTAACTAATGTAGATGCAAAAAAGGTTCTTTTGCTGGCATAGCTTATTTTGCTTGGAAAATGGTATAACCTTTTAAGTGTAGATAAGGCCCATGTCACTGTTTTTCTACCCCCTCTTCTGCAACAGAATTCTCTTTCCCGGTCTCGGGATCATTGTGGGGAAGAAGTCAGGACAGAAAGGGAGTAGGTAGGCCAGTGCTGAGGAACAGACATCCTCCCAACTGTGCTCAGACAAGCTTACAAAGGAAAAAATATAACATGGCCTGGGGATGTATTATTTTTCCAGTGGAGCCTTCTCCAAGAGCAGGGATACGCAGGGTGGGGTGTGGGGGAGGGATTCCCCAGACAGCCATGGCAAGGAGTGGGGCCAGAATCATTGAGGGACAAAGTATGGAGGAACAAGCCCCTGTGAATTGACTCAGCCTCTCACTCATCTCCAGAGATTTATAGGGTTGGGGTAAATCTGCTAGTGTCCTGTTTCCCTGACTCAAGAGAACCCCATTCCCTCCCACCAAATGATCAGGGGGCAACTCCATAAAAGGATACGAGCAGATTTTTCCTCTCCCTGTGGGGAGAGGTGATCCAAGTAATAAAGATGAAACGTTAAACCGATGGGTGGGGCACAAGCAGGTGCAATTCCATTGATGTCACCTATTCTGAACTTGCCTTAAGAGTCTTTAGGTTTGGAACAGCTGCTTACTGCAGAAGCCACAGTAGTAACTAAAAGAGTAATTCTTTGGGGGGGGGGAATTTAGAGGGATACTGGTATTGTTACTGCAACCTCTATAGTAATTTGCAATCCCATGTCCCAACAAGAAGTAGCTGCAATCTGAAGGAACTCATTTCAACTGAAAGGGCAGTGTCGCTACTCCCCCAACCCTCCTTGGGGTACCACACAGGGAAGAAAGCTTTGAACTGTGATAATTTTTACAAAGCTGCATCGACAGCAGATACTGCCCAGGGAAAATTCAGTCAGCACATCTCCTGAGTGCATTAGCCATGTCTCCTAGCTAGAATTCCCCATTTCTGGGACAATGCTTGCTACTTCCCCCATATATTAGGAGTGTGGGCAACTACACACTTTTTGGTGGGGTCCTTTGCTTCTGCCACTGCAAACCCTAGAGTGAAGAATGGAAGTTTTGCTTGCAATAAGGACTGCAGGATCAGGTTCTCTCACACACACACATGCTTTAAAACCAATCAAAGCCAGGAATTTAGTCATATAGCAACTTTACTCTAACGTATGGAGCACATACATTACAATAATTGCCGTTATTTTGTAACCACAAAAAGGATGACTACACGAAAGCTTTTCATTTTTTCCTCCCTCTGATAACTAAACTTGATATGTACTAGTTAATAATATCTTTGTATTTGCAATGTTCTTTAGGTAAAACGTAGTTACTTACCAGTAACTGTTGTTCTTCGAGATGTGTTGCTCAGATCCATTCCACTTAGGTGTGTGCGCGCCCTCGTGCACAGCCCTCCGGAGAACTTTTCCTAGCAGCCCCTGCAGGGGCCGGTCTCAGCGCCCCCTGGAGTCCCGCCCTCATGTGGCGGTACATATAGCGGGACCGGCCCCTCCCCTCCTCAGTCCCTTCTTTCTGCCGACTCCGACAGCGGGGACGGAGGGTGGGTGTGGAATGGATCTGAGCAACACATCTCGAAGAACAACAGTTACTGGTAAGTAACTACGTTTTCTCCTTCGAGTGGTTGCTCAGATGCATTCCACTTAGGTGATTCCCGAGCCATAGGAGTCAGCGGCGAGCTGCCCTCAGCACGGCCCTGCCGACTCGCGCGTCGTCCCTTGACTGCTGGACGACAGCGTAGTGCGCAGCAAAGGTGTGCACCGAAGACCAGGTGGCAGCCCTGCAGATGTCATCCAGGGGGACCCTTTCCAGGAAGGCCGCCGACGCGGCCTGGGCCCTCGTCGAGTGGGCCGTCACCACTCCTGGGAGCTGGACGCCTGCACGCTCGTAGCAGAGCCGGATGCAGGCGGTGATCCACCTGGCGATGCACTGGGAGGTGACCGGGGAGCCTCTCATCCTCTCTGCCACCGCGACGAAGAGCTGCGTGGTCTTTCGGAGCGGCCTCGTCCTGTCCAGGTAGAACGCCAGCGCCCTCCTCACATCGAGGGTGTGCAGTCTCCTCTCGTCCTCGGACCCGTGCGGTTTAGGAAAAAACACGGGGAGGAAAATATCTTGGTTACAATGGAACCGGGAGACTACCTTAGGCAGGAACGCCGGGTGAGGCCTAAGCTGAACCTTGTCCTTATAGAACACGGTATAGGGGGGCTCCGAGGTTAAGGCCCTTAGCTCAGAGACCCTCCTGGCCGAGGTAATGGCCACGAGAAAAGCCACCTTCCAGGAAAGGATCATCATTGGACAGGTGGCTAAGGGCTCAAAGGGGGGACCCGTTAGCCTATCTAAGACCAGGTTCAAATCCCAGGGAGGCACCGGGTCACGGACCTGCGGGTAAAGCCTCTCTACACCCCTGAGGAACCTCACCGACATGGGGTGGGAGAACAGGGAACGTCCCCCCACCGGCTGGTGGAACGCCGATATGGCCGCCAGGTGTACTCTGAGGGAGGCCAACGCTAACCCCTGTAGCCTAAGCTGCAGCAGGTAGTCCAGGACCGCCTGCACGGGGGACGTACCGGGGTTTTCGCCCCGCGACTCCGACCAGCAGGTGAACCTCCTCCACTTGGCCCTTTAGGCGAGCTGCGTGGAGGGCCTCCTGCTTCCCAACAGCACGCGTTGGACCTGCTCCGAGCAGGTTCTCTCCTCCTCCGTCAGCCAGAGAGCCTCCAGGCCATCAGGTGCAGGGAGTCCAGGTTGGGATGCAGTAGCCGGCCGTGGTCCTGGGAGAGCAGGTCCGGTCTCCTCGGGAGCTCGATCGGGGGAGCGACAGACAGGTCCAGGAGCAGGCAAAACCAGTACTGCCTCGGCCACGCCGGGGCGATCAGAACCACATCCGCTCTGTCCCTCTTGATTTTCAAGAGGACCCTGGGCAAGAGCGGGAAGGGGGGAAACGCATACAGGAGGGCCCCCGTCCATTCGAGGAGGAATGCGTCCGAAAGAGAGCCCGGCTCGCGACCCCTGAGCGAGCAGAACCTCGGGCACTTCGCGTTCTGCGCTGACGCAAAGAGGTCCAGATGGGGAACACCCCACACGCGGAAAATCCTGTCCACCACCTCTGGGTGGAGAGACCATTCGTATTGTGGTAGGAATGACCTGCTGAGGCGGTCCGCCTCGTCGTTCCTGACCCCAGGCAGGTGAGAAGCGGTTAAACAGAAATTGCATCTCACCGCCAAGTCCCAGAGTCGGAGCGCCTCCTGACACAACACCGAGGAGCGCGCCCCCCCTTGCTTGTTGATGTAATACATTGCAGTGGTATTGTCTGTTAACACCTGCACCATTCTCCCCAATAAAGAGTGGCGAAACACCTCGCATGCCAGTCTGACCGCCCTCAATTCTTTCACATTGATATGGAGGGCCAATTCCCCCCGGGACCAGCGACCCTGCGTGGTCAGACCACCGGTGATATGGGCTCCCCACCCCCGGTCCGATGCGTCCGTGATCAGGGTGACCGAGGGGGTGGAGGCCCTGAAGGGAATCCCTTCCAACACAGTCCTGGGGTCCAGCCACCAAGTCAGTGACCCCAACACCCAAGGGGGCACCGTTACCACCTTGCTCAAAGCATGCCTGCTGGGCATGTAAACCCTGGACAGCCAACCTTGGAGGGGCCTGAGCCTGAGGCGGGCCAACCTCACCACTTAGGTGCACGAGGCCATGTGGCCTAACAGCTGCAGGCAGTGCCTGGCTGTAGTCGTGGGGCACCTCTGAAGCTGCGATATTATCGCTGTCATGGCTTCGAACCTCGAACGTGGGAGGGAGGCTTTCGCCTGCACCGAGTCCAGGTGGGCCCCTATGAAGTCTATGCGTTGCACCGGACGCAGCGTCGACTTCTGCTCGTTTATGAGCAGCCCCAGAGCATGGCAGGTGGACTGGACGAGAGAGACCGCCTCGCACACTTGCGACCTGGTCTTGCCCCTGATTAACCAGTCGTCCAGGTAGGGGAATATCTGGACCCCCCTGCGCCGCAGGAAGGCCGCCACCACCGCCATACACTTGGTGAACACTCTGGGGGAGGAAGACAGGCCAAAGGGCAAGGCCGTAAACTGGTAGTGGCCACCAGCTACCACAAACCTTAGGTACCGCCTGTGGGCGGGAAGGATGGAGACGTGAAAGTACGCATCCTTCAGGTCGAGGGCGGCAAACCAGTCCCCTGGGTTTAGAACGGGAATGATGGACGCTAGGGATACCATGCGGAACTTCAGCTTTCTTATGAACCTGTTGAGCCTGCGCAGGTCCAATATAGGCCTGAGGCCTCCGTTGGCCTTGGGAACGAGGAAGTACCTCGAATAGAATCCCCTCCCCACCTCGAGTGGTGGAACCACTTCTATGGCTCCTTTGACTAGGAGGGATTGAACCTCCTGGAGGAGTAATTGCTCGTGAGATGGGTCCCTGAAGAGGGACGGGGGGGGTGGGGAGTGGGGAGGGGAGGCCAGGAGCTGAAGGGCATATCCCCAGCGCACGATATCGAGGACCCACTGGTCCGATGTTACTTCCCGCCACAGGCCGAGATACGGCTTGAGCCTGTCCAGGAAAGGCGGGGAACCCAAGGAACATGAGACGGTGCCACCCTCGGAGACACCGTCAAAATTGTCTCTTCCCCTTAGGCCCCTGAGAGGGTCCTTTAAAGGAAGAGGAGGACGGCGGCGGGCGATCGCGCCGTCCAGAGCCCTTGGTCCTATCCCTGCCCCTTGCTGTGGGGAAGGGCCTAGGCTGCGGCCTAGACTGCTGCCGCTGACGTTGCGGCGGTTGCTGCGGCTGCTGGCGACTCTGCAGTCTAGCCGCCTGGGGCGTGTACAGGCCCAAGGAGCGCAACGTTGCCCTCGAGTCCTTGAGAGCGTGCAGCTTCTCGTCCGTCCTCTCCGAAAAGAGGGCGGCTCCATCGAAGGGTAGGTCCTGGATGGACTGCTGCACCTCCAACGACAAGTCTGTGGACTGCAGCCACGCTGCCCGCCTCATTGCAACGGCGGAGGCCATAGCCCTGCTGGCTGTGTCTGCGGCGTCCGATGCAGACTGCAGGGCCGCACTTGCCACAGACAACCCTTCCTCCAGCACCAAACCAAAGTCCACTGCCTGGTCTGGAGGGAGAGACTCCGAAAACCTCCTTAAGGAGTCCCATAGGTTCAAATTGTACCTGCCGAGGAGGGCCTGATGATTGGCCACCCTCAGCTGAAGCGCCCCAGTAGAATAGACCTTCCTACCGTAAAGGTCCAGCCTCCTGCCTTCCTTATTTTTAGGGGAGGCAGTCTGAGCACCCTGCCTGTCTTTTTGGTTGGCGGCATCCACCACCAAAGTACCCGCGGCAGGGTGCGCATACAAGTACTCGTGCCCCTCGGCTGGCACGTAGTACTTCTTCTCGGCGCCCTTAGAGGTCGGGGCAACCGAGGCAGGGGTCTGCCAGACTGACTTAGCCAGGCGCAGGACCCTCTCATGTACGGGAAGGGCCACCCTCGTTGGTCCCTGGGCCCCCACACGGCCGAAGAGGGGGTCCACCTCTTCCTCTAACACCTTGACCTCAAGGCCAAGGTTCAAAGCCACCCGCTTTAGAAGCTCTTGGTGGGCTTTAAAATCAATGAGCGGGGCTCCTTGGTCTCTTACCGCCGCCTCATCCGGCGATGAGGAGTAAGAAGGGCGGCGGGGCCCAGTGGAGGGTCCCTCCCCAGGGTCCTCCTCCACCTCCTCTTCCCCAGAGGAGCGGTCACCCTCCTGCACCGAAGGTGCTTGCTGAGTTTGGGTGACAGAGGCAGGGGCCGACATAGTTCCCTGCCCCATCTGGGCCGCCCACTGGGCCCATAACGGCCACTGCCAGGGTCCCTGTGGCCAGCTCAAAGGCGGCACCGGTGCCGAGGGCAAAGCCGGTGCCGCAACAGTCGGTGCCGGTGCCGGTAACAGTATTGGGTCCGGTGCCGGCTGCGGTGCCGGCTGCGGTGCCGGCTGCGGTGCCGGCTGCGGTGCCGACGACCATACACGTTCCTGACGTCGGGTCCGGGACCCCGAGTCAGGAGAACGCAGGCGGTGATGACGCCGGGAAGGAGCGCTCCGAGACCCGCCACGCGACGACCTCGAGGAGCGACTCTGACTTCGGTGCCGACGAGGCGACGCCGAAGAAGAAGGCGACCGGTACCGGGAAGTCTTTCGCCGCTTTGATGCTGGGGAGCGGTGCCGAGAACGCCGTCTCGGTGCCGAGTCAGAACTCGACGACGAGGAGAGGTGCCGCGACGAAGAGCGATGTCCGGAGCGGTGCCGGGACCTGGAACGGTGCCGGGAGCGGTGCCGGGACCTGGAGCGGTGCCGGGAACGGTGCCGCGACGCGTCGTCCGAGGACGAAGATGGAGAGGAGCTTCCGAGCTCGACTCTCCTGCGTCGGGTGGTGGGCGGCCTGTCCACCGGTGCCGGGGCCGCCCACCCTTCGGGGCCTCCCATCGCGGGTTTGCCCCGGGAAACGGGCCCTGGCTCTCTCCGGTGAGAGAGTGCCGGAGGCGTAGGCAGCTCCAACAAAGCCTGAGCCGCCTCGATAGCCTCCGGCGTCGAAGGGTCCCGTATAGGGGGTCCCCCACTTCCAGGAGTCGGGGGAGCCTCCCTAGTAAGTGTCGGTGCCGGGGCCGGTGCCGGAGCAGGGGCCGGTGCCGGAGCAGATGCCGGCGGCACGTCCATGAGGAGGAGCACCTCCGAACTCGACCCCGGCCGCTCCTGCGGTGCGGGGGAGCGCTGCAAGCGTGGATGGCGCTTCTTCCTCTTCGGCACCGAGACCCCCGGTGCCGGAGGCGCACTCCGCACCGAAGACACACTCGGTGCCGGAGTAGTCCGCGATGGCTCGGACGCCGGGCTTAAAGCGGACTCCATCAGAAAAGCCCTAAGCCTCACTTCACGCTCCCTCTGAGTCCGAGGCTTAAAGGACTTACAGATACTGCACCTATCTCTCCGGTGCAGTTCCCCCAAACACCGCAAACAACGGTCATGGGGGTCGCTAGCTGGGAAGGCCTTGCCGCAGCTAGCACATGGCTTGAAGCCCGGCGAACCCGGCATAGCCGGGACGCCTTGAGCCCGAAGGCTCCCTAACTAACTAAAAACCCTCACTAACTAAAAACTAACTTAGTTCAGGGTGAACTGATAAACTATCTACTCACTTTTTAAGGAGAAACAAAAACTGTTGAAGAGCAGGGGTAGTTCTCAACTGGCCGTCACGGGCGGAAAGAAGGAACTGAGGAGGGGAGGGGCCGGTCCCGCTATATGTACCGCCACATGAGGGCGGGACTCCAGGGGGCGCTGAGACCGGCCCCTGCAGGGGCTGCTAGGAAAAGTTCTCCGGAGGGCTGTGCACGAGGGCGCGCACACACCTAAGTGGAATGCATCTGAGCAACCACTCGAAGGAGAACATTATTTAGTTGTCTAAGGCATTTGGACAGCTTTGATGGAGCTATATTTTATTTTGCAAATATGGATAAATGCTGGAGGTTTTTATGTAATACTTGGCAAACATTTATACAAAAATTTGTCAGTTAATAGTTCAAAGCTGTAAAATATGCTCAGTTTAGAAAAACCATACATCTTAAAATATGGCTGTTTGAATTGGGAATATGTTTATTGAAGCTTTAAGGGATATGTAGTTGACTAAAATATTACTCATGAATATCCACAACTCACAAGGAGATACAGTTATGGACAAATTTTCATCATGGAATAAGTTCTACTCAAACACGGTTTTATAAGCTGTAAAGACACTGAAAAGGTAAAAATGATTGCATTGCCACAGATGTTTTACCTGACATGCACCATTTTTAGCCATAATTTTCATAAAGATCAACTACAATTTTATTATTGTTTCTTCTAAAATATAGCCTTCATGAAGACTATGGGGTTTTTAGTGACCTAAGAAAAATGAAATCATCAAGAACACAAACAGCATCTTGTATGGAAATAATTCAGTGTGTTATCTCCATAATTGCCCTGGTTAGTGGCACATTATCTCACCATGTTCACATAAATAAAACACTGAATTCCAATAGTGGCAGCTGCATCAATAAGAATGTAAGTGATGATCATATTTTCTTCTTTTGTTTGCCTTTTATTTTAAACACATCTACAGATGTGATGAGCAGTCAATGAATTTGGAAGATTTATTTTCAGATTGGATGCCTCATCATAGGAGTCAAGAACAAATGGGAAGATTTGAGGTCTGTCTGTATGCTTCCTACGAAGGTCCAGAAGTGTAGTTGTATTGTGTATGGGGAAGATACTAGGCAACAGATACTAGATAACAGAGAACAGTTAGAAGAATGCCTAACTTTCATTAAGGGAAATAAAGGGCTGAGGCTTCCAGGTACTACTGCAATACAAATAAACACAATAATTATTGGCAGGGTTCCTGTTAAGGTTGCCTGACATTTCTCATTATGAGGCCCTGTTTTTAATTGCTTACAACTTTGCTAGACCTCAACCGTTCAGACTGAAATTTCTCATGGGGGTGTCTGCCTCAGGCTGAATTTTTTCAGCTAAAATGGTTCAGCTGCTTCTGAGAACACGGTTGGGGAAAGCGTATTTTTTCAAAAAACACTGGCAAAACAAAGTTATTGTGACCTTTTCTTGGAAAGCTCTAATGCACCCATGCTTTGGAGTAGAACTTGAAATTTGGCAGGGGTCTTTGGTCTTTGTGTCAGAGAGGTGCCATCCACTTGAAATTCTGCCCAAATTGGGCCAAATTATAACCCTTTGAAAAAACTACAGTATGGTCAGTAGACCCCATTAGAGTTTAACAGCGCCCAGTGCTGATCAGACTGTGCATGCACCATTATTACAGAGCGACTGAGCACGGTTCAGCCCAGGGCTAGGGAGGCAAAACTGGATTTCTCTGTAAAGATTGCTTCCGGCTGCTCTAAACTGGGCAGAGACAGGGAGCCAGTGGGTTGCAGGAAGAACTGAGAATGGATGGGGAGCTGGATAGGGAGATGTGTATGGGTAGGGTTTTGTGGCCTGCCTTGTGCGGGAGGTCGGACTAGATGATCATATTGGTCCCTTCTGACCTATGAGTCTATGAGTCTATGAGACTGGGACTGACAGGACAAGGAGAATGGATCTGGGAACCAGCAGGGCAGAAAGAAGGTGGTAACCATAATTTGAGCGTTTCCTAGTTCTTGAGTGTTCTTGAGTTCTTAATTTTGCAACCTAATATCCTTTTAAATGTTTTTTTCCCATATAGACTTCATTGAAATGACATGGGCAAGTTAGAGACCGAGCTCTCCATTTTTGTAGGATTCTAAAGATACTCACCCTACGAGAACAGCCCAAGGGGGGGGATCAAGTTACAAAACTTACATCAGAACAAACTAATTGGCTGATTGTAGGATACCTTTGCTGCTTCTTTTGGTAATGGTAAGCAAATAGGTCAGCCATCTAACAAAGGAGTGTGATATATGAAAAGGCAGTGGAATTACACCTGATTAAACTAGGTCTGAATTTGGCCCACTGTCACTGCATCAGAGTTCACTATGGGTCCAAACCTGTGAGCTCTGCCTATATGGAACAGCCATTGAAAATCAGTGAAGATTCTGTGCACTGAACTACTCAGACTGAAACTTGTAAGTAAAATCTACAGCATAAAGATCAATTGTTAATGTAACCCTATTTGATTAACATCTAATATTATGTAATCTCACATTGACTTTTCATCTGTGTATGAATTGTAGGGCTTCATCCTCCTTAAAATCAAAGGGAGAGTTTTCCCTTTGCCTCCAGTAGGATCAAAATCACAGTCAGACAAAACAATTTAAAAAGCGTGAAGGCGTGTGTGTGCTGAGGGGAGGGCACATTGAGTTAGTAATGCCCGCACACAATTAAAAGCTCTGCCTCAGTAACTTTAAGCTAAGGACAAGACAAGACACTGTGGAAATTTGATGGCCCTGACAATACTGAGAGCAGGAACGATGCCATTTTAGACTTACTTCAATTTTATACTTCAATCCATTCCAGAAACCATTTCAATCCCACCAGAAATGATCAGCTATACTTTTCCCTATGCTCTACAGGATACTTTTATCATGTGAGAAATTGGCTGTCTTCTGGTAAAGAGCAGAAAAGCAATGGGCAGCATATGACAACGAAGCCCATTTGTAAGTTGTCTATACATTAATGTGTTCCATCACTCTATTCTGCTAGGAGCAGTATCTGATTGCTTTCAATCTTTAATATACCCATTTTAGCACCGCAAGGAAGGAAGTGATTTATGTGATGTTGCTGTGCATTTAACATATTATAGAAAGTTTGCCATGCTGCAATGAAAAAATCTAAGAACTCCGTTGCTATTATTTTATTCTTATGCTGGTTCACAGAAATAAGCCTTCTGTTATATGGGGATGTATAAGGTCTTCCCTCTCCATTAGTTTTAAAGTATGCATTTCTTGATATTTTAATACTGAAAATATCAAAGTAACAAATAAGAAAAATATAGTCTGAGAATACAGTATATTGTAGGGCTCCAGAGCCAGAGATTTATTTTGATATGCTTTAGAGGACATGGATGGTGCAGTTGGTCCTCATCTGCTTTTCTCACCATAATTCTAATATTGATGCTAGTAACATTTCTAGTTCTCAGGACTGAAGAGGCTTCCAAGGAGAGAGCACAAACAGCAATCTTTCTTACAAATGAATTAATTCACATCTACTTCTGGTACTTCATTGTTCCGATGCCCAAAGAGATATTTAATTTCACATTCATACTCCCCTTTCAACAAAAGTAAATTTAGGGATTCCAGAACAGCTAACACATAACATTTAGCATGTCAGATACTAGCTAAATGTCTAGTCTGTTTTGCTAGTTTTGCTGGCTTATACAGTGTAAAAGCTGCTTTAGCAGCTACCAGTTATTTCTCTTCAGATAAAAGACCAAAAACAACTGATTTGTTTATATTAACTGAATCCCAAATAAATGTATTCAAAAGTAAATCAGCATGTGGTATAACAGGTATTTTAAATGGTTTAGTTCATATTAACATGCCATCTAGGAATCAAATGTTTTCCTTAAAAATATACATGTACAACCACTTTTCTACCAAAAAGAAATAAAACATAATTACAGCTCTCACAGAATAGAAATTAGATACCAATGATGAGTCTCATTTCCACACAAGTTTTCCATACAGCAAAATGCACTGTAAATGAAATTAAGAATATTTTTCTATTAAACTGAGACACTGTCCCTTTAAGGGAACTGCTCCGTTTAGGAATTTCTGTACATTTTAGGAGACCCCTAAGCTAAGTCTACACTGACAGCAGCAAATTCGCCACCATCAGATGGATTTATCCAGTTTGATTGAGCAGCAGTGAAGACATGCTCAATTGATCTGGAAGTCGATCTAATAAAACCACCTTCCCCAAAAGCATAGCACTACGCATTTCCCATTGGCACAGCACAGTGGAGACAGCACGCTAATAGAAGTTACAAAGTCAATGGGAGTTACGCAAGCTACTCTGCGTAGCTTGCTTAATTCCTGTCAACTGCTGCCAAATTTCACCAGCAGCATAGACCAGACCCTAGAAGACTAAAAAGATACATCACTCCAGCCTAATCACCCATAAGATGAGAATCCAAAAGAAAGGAGAAAGATTTGAACAAGTCAAAATGAATCCCCTTATTCAATTTAACTAAACCTTTAAATTAAATCTAAACTAAATTAAACTAAATCTTTAATTAAAACTTTAACTAAAACTGCCCCATCTGAATTCTATTCATTGCTTGTATTATATCTTGCTAGATGTGATTTCTGGGGATGGAAGCATTTTTAGACTAGTGATGGACAACTAACTGTACAGCCAATAATGATTGTGATCTGTAGCTCACCACACAGCAGCAATCATTGTTTCCCTGACACTGGTTTCCAACCAACAATAGATATTTGTAATATTTACACTGAAGAACATTAATAAAAATCAGTCACTACAAAATGGCTAGAATAGTGGCAGACACACTGAAGAAGCAATTTCTAAAGGGAAATATAGGCACCTAATTAAAACAGTCTAAAAATGTAAAAGTAACACACAACTTCCAAGTTTCACTGTTTGGATTCCAAATGACCCTGTCCATTTGACAAGTGGTTTACGTAGTACAGTGAACTCCATTTATAAGAATCACTGATATAAGAATCAATCATGTATCATGATCAAAACCACTGAGACAAAATCAGTCCTATACTATGCTCCGCTTGTAAGACAGATGTGATTCTTATAAAGGGAGTGCACTGTATTTAAGACTATATAATTGTTGTTATTGCCCCACTTACTTAGCGTTGCTTAAGTATTTCTATCTCGTGCGACTCTGTTGAGTAGCTTATAATGTTGCTGAGCTGAATTTTTCAAGACATGTCCTTTATCTGTTCTAAATGGTGGTGTGGTTTTTTTTTTTTTGGGGGGGGGGGGGGGGGGTGGTTTTTTTTTTTTTAAAGATTTGAGCAAAAATCCTTCAGCTAATGCTTTCCTTATGTTATTATAATAAAGAATAGTGCCTTTCTTGAACAAGTTCAGCCGAAGTAATTAGGAGCAGAACATTGAAATTTGGGAGGGAAATAGCCCAAAATGGTAAGAAGTGCCTTTGAGTGATCTGGAGAATGTTGTTTTTCATTTGACTGGGTCAGGATATTCAGCATGTGCACAACTAACTTAGCTGCATACTGAATATGTAACTTTTCAGGTGCTCTGAGAATTCAAATGCTAAGGGAGCTCAGCAGAAACTTTGATGGAAAGCAGCTGCAGAGTCTTCCCAGCCCTGTTTTCTATAGCATTCAGGAACTCCACAGAAGGGTGGGATCTCTATCGCTGAACTCTGCAGGAAAGAGGAATGACAAGGGGGAGCTGCTACGCTGGGGAAATTGGAAAAGAAGGCAGGAATCTCAAAAGGCGATTCAAAATTCAATATATTGATTCTAAAGATGTGCATTGAATAGAGGAACCTTGCCGCATTCATTGCACAAGAAAAACACTCAGTGAGGCTCTATAAGCACATTTACATGTACAATGTAAGTAGAGAATATGCAAAATTGAAAAAATTATGCTGAAAAGCTATTACAAAATATATGCTGAGCACAGAACTGTACGGTTGTGTGTAACTACAGCCTCCCTATAGTCGGAGCTCCAAGTGCAATATACCTAGAGTGCAACAAATGGTGTCTGATCACTATGTAAGTATGCGTGGCAAGAGTAGAACCTGAGTTTTAAATGACAGAATGCAATAGAGCTGCTTTTGCTACTTTATGGTTTAAAGGATCATGTTAAAATGATGGCACTGGAAAGGCAAATCTGGAAAGGAGCACATAACTGATGAAAGTCAGAGTAAAGTTCACTGACACGTTGCAATGACTGTTTGATATTGCACAAGCATCTCAACATGCATCTCGATATAGCAGGTTCATATAACCATTTCTCTCATGCTCTGTCACTGGTGGAGTAGCAGTGATTGGTCCAATGCACAGAGAAATAGCTAAAAGGAACCAAATTTCGTTTACTTAGTATGATGTAAGTCAGAATATAGAGGCAAAAATTGATGCTATTTTGACTAAGTCAGCCAGAAGTGCTGAGCATCTGCAAATCATTAACTACAGGCCCAATAAAAGGAATAGTGTAGTGACATTAGTGGTATTTCACTTGTGATCATATTCCAAAGAACTAATACTGCCTCAGTGAATGGTCATAAGACTGACTTTTGAGGTAACCCAGGCATAACGCCTTTCTATACTGGTGAGTTTTAGTAAACGAACATGATCTAATAATCTATTTTTAACAGCGTCCTTATGCCCTACTGCAGGTTTCTTTATTTTAGCCATTAATCTCAAAATAGGACTTTGTCAGATGCTTTTTGAAAATCGAAGTACATTATATCCACTGAATTGCCCCCCCCCCATTATGACCATAATATCTGCAAAGAATTGCAGCAGGTTTTTAAGCACGACCTCCCCTGACTGAATCCATATAGGTTATCCTTAATCAACCTCTGCTTTTCCTGGTGTACTAGGTGATTCAGAGCGGAAAGTACAATACAATATGCAATACAATACATATTTCCAGCATGGGTTACTAGCTCAAATCCAGTTCAATTCAGCAGTATTTGCTAATTGTAACCATTTTTCAGCTCTTTGGTGGCCTGTCTGAATTTCGTTTCATGGTTTCAGTCTAGTTCCTAAATAACAAATATCCAGAGCACAAAATCCTGTACTATAGTTGGCACCCTGCATCAGCAAAAATAAGAAAGACTGAACAGACAGTGAGTGACACTAAATTCACTAATATATGTTAACCCTTTTAAAGTAATTTCACTGTAGCAACCACTTTTTGTTCCAGAATTTCAATTCTATGTGTAAAGGTGTAGCAGATCATTCTGGATCTGTATTAGCATTTTGTCCAATGACAATAGGGCTTTTTTTTGTTTCATAGGATTTAATATACTGTTTTTATATGTATGCATTCGTTGTTTCGGGGTTTCTCTTTTTCCAAATTGGGATCTTTAATGTAATGACGGCACTGCACATTTAAGCAGTAGGGAATTTGGCTGGCTGGCCGAATGATGGGAACAGCGCTTTATGGCAGGGGTGGAGGAGGAGAAGAGAAGTAAAACTGCTGCAAAACAGGACAAGACCTGCTGTGGACATTGTGCTAGCCAACCCTTTTTTCAGGGGAGCTGGGAAGGAATTTCCCCTTACCACCAGATTGGAAGGGCTTTTTCCCAGCATGGCATGGAGGAAGGTAGGCTATATGTCGCAACTCATTATATAAGTGTGGTGTGAATGTCCAGTGCAGGTACTCCATAGGTATACAGTGACTGGATAAAACGCTTGGAAAAGGACTTAAAAAGGAGGTGTTCATTAAAGGAACAGAACAGGGGGGAAGAGTTGGAGATCCTATGAATGATATGGCAGGGTGCCACCTTAACCCTCCTATGAGGAGGGAATGGATGGTAAAGTCGCAGTAATGACTGGGGGACCTGGATGAAAAAAGAGGGGAAGCTGGCAAAAGCCCCCAGGGTAATTATTATTAAATGAACATGGGATTACCTGCACTGTACACTTTTATTTATTGGGTAGTCCCAGATATCTAATAATAAAGTTGTGGCCAGATTAAAACCTTATCATACATCTCCTGTCCTTCTTTTGGGGTAGCTGGACAATGAGTTTCAAGTCAATTTTACTGGTAACTCCCACTTCAGATGTGGCCTGAATATGAATTCGGGATGGCACTTTAGTGAAACTTTATGTTTACAGATGGAGTGATTCTGGTTCTCTACATTATTTCCCTCTAGAACCTAATATTCTGTTCTGGCCAGTTATGGTTAGTAGATTAAACAGTTAACACAATTTGGTACCTATCTTAATTTATTGGGCCAAATTCATTTGATTTTAATTCTACCAATTTCAGTGGAGTTACATCAAATACACCTTTGCTAGTGAGAGTAAAGACCTATCATACTATAAATGCCTCCTTGTCAGGTGATCATGTTATAACATGATCAGGCTCCAGCAGTTAATATCAGTTTCTTTTATGCATTATAGACAAGACCCAAACCGTGCTTTTGAAACTGGGATAAACCTTGCAATCTGACTTGTTTAACACCACATCTTATTCACTTCAGTGTAGAGTCAATGAACACATCCAAAACAATGATGTAATTTCTAAAACAGATTCTATTAAATCTGACAACAGGACCGTGCTTTCCCACTGGGGTCACTGGGTCTGACAGTTCAATGTGTAGCCTAGAAGGGATCTAGGAGTTCTACCCAGTGTAATATAGTAACTAGAGGAAATCTTGTTTCAAAAGACTATTGGAAAATTGATTTAAACTTTTCAGCATCATCCTGGGAACTTCAGGAGCACTAACTTCTCCCAAATGTGGTGTATGCGATATTGTTGAAACCATCTTGGTCCCAGGATATTAGAGAGGCGATATGGGTGAGGTAGTATCTTTTACTGGACCAGCTTCTGTTGGTGAGAGACCCAAACTTGTCTCTCTCACTCACAGAAATTGGTCCAACAGAAAGATATCCCCCGGAATTTGGTGGACTTCTTTAAAATGTCAGTTTCACCCGTTTCTTTAAAAATTCTCTATGGATATTTCTTAAACTGGCACAAGCGCCTACATACATCTAAACATTTTATTTGAGATGCACAAAATTAGGGTCAGTTTACAACTCTTATGGACCTGAGCCAAGCTGAGAAGCGCAAGTGGTGTATTGACTGGGCAATGGAGTCTGGAGATATTATGACTTTGAGGTGCACACACTAATTCCCATAATGGCATGGGGAGGGCGTGAGGTGCAGCCCTAGCCACGCTGCTCTGCAGGTATATTTAGGGATTCACATAGTGCAGCTGTCCTAGCACTCACTGTAGGAGACTGAAGGTTCATGCATCCCACTGAACTCCCCAGTACTGGAAGTCAGATTATGCCTGGCTCTTGCATGAAAATGTTGGAGGCAGCCACCTTCACTGTTTAGCATACCAATATTTGCCTTTTAGCATAGCCAGATGGCGATAGAGCTTAAATTAGCTTCTAAACTTTGGAGTTTTGAAACTATTTAAGCACGGAAAAACAAATATTTGCTAACTGTGAAACAGCAAGATTTCTATGCTAAACCAGATCTGTTCCTGAGAGAAGAGGAGGGTCCATTAAAACTGACAAAACTGCATTGGGAAGCTTGCTCAGCATCTGCCATGCCCTGTGTAGCCAGTTTAATTGGCCTTTCACGTCCATTAACACAACAAAATGGATCTGCAGCATTTAAGAGTTAATGAGGTGTGAGCTCTGTTTCATACCGGAATATTAACTATAGAGACTGTGCTTTAAAGAAGGTAATTTCACCAAGTAGCCGAAACTACCTATGCCACCAGTAGCAGATGCAAGAGTGCTTTACCACGCCCACAAGCACATGGACATCCCGAGGATCAGAGATACTTGAAGGTCATCACATCAGTTTGACACATCTCTACTTAGCATTTCACTGGTGTGTGTGTCTGTAGGAACGAAAGCATGGAGACCCATTAGCACACCTGTCATGGTCATTTTCATTGAATGCCCGGAGTCTCTAACCCTAATAAGACACAGCTGACATCTGTCTTATTGATGGTTCCTAAACTTAGACAAATAAAAGTTGATGTCCTTGAAAGAGAATAATTTAACAATGTCTTATTGTATCAGAATCACAACTTAAAAGGACTAAATATATATAAAATACGTATAGTGGGACTAATGATTTTATCTCCTCTGACTGTAAAGCTGCATGCTTTAGTTACCATCAGCCCAACTGAACAGAATTATTGAGAGAGAGAAAGCTTGAACTGAAATCTTCCTGTCCAATATATCTGGCTTCTACCTGTCCCCATCTCCCTGTTTCTTCAAATGAACCCAGGGTGAATTCTCCCTAACCTTGATTAGGGGAGGGAGGAGTAGGGGCGCTCCCTGGGGTAACTTCTGTCCTCATCCCCATTTCTCTCCTGGGCAGCAGTAGGGTATGAAACAAACTGCTGCTCCAAGAGGTGGTGTCAGTTGTGTGAGTAATGAGAGCACAAGATGCCCATGAAAAATCTGCCTGATTTACCAATTGGTTTCCATGACTTTTCCCTTTAGCAATCTCCCTGGAATAATATGCAATAGCTTCCGGGGCATCTTCTGTCACAGGTCACTCTGCAGACACAAGCAGCGGGATCAGGTAGTCTTCTCACCGAGCAAAACAGACAGGTTCCATCTCCCTAGAATACCCTCTTCAGAATTTGAGAGCAGCTGCTTCTCAACAACAAAAGATTAAGAGAGTCTGATGGTGGTAGTAGGGTAAAGCTATTTGGATGTAAAGATACTTTTTTTTTTTTTGCAGTGAAAGACAGGCTAAATCTTTGAGTTCACCTCCATTTAGTAAAGCAGAAAGTTCTTATGATAAGGAAATCACCTTTCTCATACACCCTCACTCAAAATACATCCTGTATGTACTCCATGAAAATAATGGAACAGGCAACTGTTAAAACCATGCACTGTCACACAGACTGAAGAAAAGGAGTTTGATCTTGTGTGTCTCTAACACCATCAACTCCCTACGGACACAGTGGAAGTTGAAAGTGCAAAGCACCATGCAAGAGAAGCCCACAGACTCTTATAGGCTTGGGCTCCTAATAATTATATATCAGAAAAAGACAGTACTCTATTAAATACCTCCTTTTAAAACAAACAAACAAACAAACAAACAAAGGAATGAAGACTAAAGAATTTATGCAAAGTTATCCAATAATAAGTGAACTACAATATTTACAGCCCTTTGTGATTGTCCTGTAAATGTTACACATACCAGTATAACAGAGATCTATGTTATATTTAAAAACTCAGCTAGCACTGTTCTGCTGTTAAAATATAAACCAACATAAATAGCACATAAATTTCCATAAGGTGTACACGAGACACAGCTGTCAGGGGAATGCCTCTGGTGTATATAAGAGTACCTCAGAAAAGCACCAATGGCCTATTAATGGAGACCTGGAATGCTTTATTTCTACTTATTCTTCCTCAGTAAAAGTACTGGAAAGATTTTAGTAGAAAAATACGTGAAAGAATCAGGGAAAGGATTATAAATTGTGCCTAGATATGGTGACTAGTGATCTGTTAATACTTGCTGCAAGATATCTAGGGACAGTGCTCACCCAACTGCTCTGAATGTTATTTTTTCCCCCAAACATTTCCTCTTTGAAGTTCCACTCACTTTCTACAGATAAGTTCCAAACTCAGGGCCTAATCCGAAGGCCAGTGAAACTGATGAAGCTACTCTCAAATACTTTGGTTTTTACAACAGCAGACAAGCTAAAAGGAGCTGATTATTCATAAACTGCTTCTGAAAGGACAGGCTGGCACTTTGTGGAGACCAAGCAATTTAAAATGACAACTTTAAACTTCATCTCCAATGAAGGGATGTTTTTTGTGCCTATGAAGAGATGTGTTCCTTTTACTATCACCTGTGTTTTGTTTTCCAGCAATGCCGAGGTCCAGGCTATGCACTATTCAGAGTTGGCACATGGGTGCAACATCAACAAGGCCCAATCAGAATAGGGTTTCAACAATTAGGCCACAGAGGAGGATCCTTGTGCCAACATTACGGTGCATAACAGCCTTCATGCTGATTCAACTGTCTGCCAGTGTTTCCATGTGTGTGAGGCCTACCCAGCTGGCATACAGCTGGCCTAGTGGCTCTTTTAGCTCACCCAACTCGGTCCGTTGGTATAGGGGGCATTCCTGGGAGAAGAGTGTCTGAACGCTTTGGTGATCTCCGTCTGTTGGAATGGCTGTGGGATGCCATGGGGTGCCATGGGCAGCTTGACATGCTAGCCAAAGGCTAGGGCTCACGTCTAGCAATCAGGAAACCAGAGCTCCGTTCTGACATCTGTCACTGACTTGCTGTGCCACCTTGGCCAATTCATATAACCTCAGTCTCAAATTCCTCATCTGAAAAATGAAATGGAGATTATATAGCATATCCATCTTTGTGAAGTCCTTTAAGAAGAAACAACACACTATAAGTGCTAAGCATTATTTTCATTATCCACTTATCTTTTTCACAATAGATTTTTGGTAGCTTCTGCTGTGAATATAGTAAAGGTTCACTACAACAATTATCTCAAGTGTCCATCAGGTCATAAGGAGGTGGTGTATTTTACACATCTGACCATTTGTAATATGCACTGACTTGCCAGAAGCAGAATAAAGAGCTCTATTAATTAATGTTTAAAGATAAGATTTTTTTTCTAAATTCAAGACACTATTCTTTAGTATGGATTTGGGAACCACATTCTTGAATTTTATTATACTCCCCATCGCCAGGAAATGGAGTGCACCAAGTGCTATTTGTTTGGATTGATTTTGATGGTCTTCTAATTTCAAATTATTCACACAATATTTGGCATTTTTTAAAATAAGTATAATGAAAACTGAAAGACTTGAGAACTGAATGGACTATCTAATTTGTACAATGACGCTAAAGTGCAAACCAGAATGGGAATAAAATTATTCAGCCCTTTTCTTCAGATAATGGTCCTGTCCTGGATGCAATGTGTCAATTCACAAAGAAGATTGCCAGATGGGTAAGCAATCAGCCACAGCAGTGCAGCAGAGGGACAGTCTAGCCGCTCTCAGTACTTTCATATCCAAGCCCATAGGTACATACTTGGGACAATTATCCTGTCCCAAAACTCATGCCACCAGAACTACACTCTATTTTAAACACACGGGCTCAATCAGAGATAGCACAAGTATGTCTCATTGAGCTGGGAATCATACCCCCAACTCCAAATGTAGATATACCCTGAGACAGATAGATACACTCAGAGCTTCAGTACACTAACATAAAACAGTGTTTATAAAAAAGCAGATCAAAGCTTCTTTCTCACAAATATTTTACTGCTGAATTAAACACAAATGTGTTTATTATTCATTAAAATAAGCTATGCTCAGTGATTGCTTTCCATTTCTCTCAGATTCTGTAGCTGTGCATTTCTTTTCTAGTCTCCTGTCCTTACAAGTGCTATTGTGCTATCAATTTCTGGATCTCACTTTGATTTCCTCCTGTCTTCAGCAGTTTCTTTTTATGGTAGGGAGTCATCCTGCAACTCTATACAAGAAGAAACAGATAAACTGGTTGCTATGACTGACCTTCACTAAGAGCATTGCAGAAAAAGGAACAAAATGTTTCCCTGAATATACTCCACATCAGTCCGAGTAAAAGACAATAAAAAATAACTGTACTGATCCCAATGAGTCCCCTAAGTACTGCTCACTGAGTTAGACTCCAAGGCTCATCAAAGTGGGGTCAGAATAGCTGGGCATTCCATAGCTTCCGTGCCCATGTGCTATTCAGACCTGAAAACTTCCTCTAAAGAGGAGTGAAGTATATCAGTAATCCTAGCCAATATACCTTTCCTAATAGCTCTTATTCTACAAAACTCCACTCAGACACTATGGAGCATATAAAATCCAATATTCTTTAACGGCTCTTTCTTAACTCACCACAGAGAAGACTCAGGAGAACCCTGAGAGGAGCTCTTTCACACCTATTTGTTCCTGTCAAAAGCCAATTTTTCTGGACACAGAAACATCAATTTTATAACAGTGTCAGTGGTAACACTGAAGGCTCCGAGATGACTTAATGGACTGAATGTGAGTCTGGGAGTTTCCATGGACCGCTGACTCACTGTATAAATTCAGGCACATCATCTCTCTGTGCTATACCACTGCTGTTTACAAAAGTGGTATAGTTCTTCCTGGAAGGTGTCTAGAGGTATCTTTGCTCAAGGAAAATGTTAAGTTTGAAAAAAATAACATTTGAGACCATATTTATGTGCCTGCAGCAATAAAAGTCAGCCTGAGGCCCACCTGAGAAAATCCTATAACTAAATCCCCTTGTTTTTATTCTTCCCTTACTTCACTTTTCTTTAACTTGCAAGGGATGTGAATTAATTAAGCTGCAACTTCATTAATTCATCTGGGAACTATCTGGCAGTAACTCATGCAATGCAGGTCATTATTGATTCTTTAATAGTTTTTACCTGATGAAGAGCTGCCATCAGCACCCACTCCCTCACATCCCTCCAGAGCTGGTGTCCAACCTGTTGCTGGAGCCCCATTACCCTCCAAGTACACAAACATTATTGGGAATGGTTATAAGGGTCGTTTCTAAATGTGTAAGTTTGGACAGATCAAAATTATATTTGTGTTAACTTCACTAGCTTTTGCCTAATTTTGATATGAGTATTTTCTTAGTGACCTTGTTAAGAAAACAGCTGCTGCATAGGACAAAGGTGATATTTTGACCATAGGATGTGCTTAAATTTTAAGACAATGGATACATAAAACGTGCTGCCAAAAGCCAATAAGAGAAAAAACAAGTCCCTATATATTGGGTAAAGGATAACAGTGACCTGGTCAGTATGCGTCAGTGCTTGATCGATGGTAATAAACCAATTAGAAAAGAGAAATAATAATAGGACAGCAAAAGTCATGCCAATTGACGCTTACTCATGAATGAGTTGCGCAAGATGATACTTACTAGTTATAGGAATAGAACTGACCATTTTTCTGTATTTCTGTTGTTTTTTACTTTAATGGTAATTGTACTCACAAGACACATTTTTGGTTCAAATGAAGGTTTGAATTCATAAACCTGGGCATCTTGGACCCCAGTATGTCACATTCTCACTCAACAGAGTTAAGGCGTGGAGAAAGGCTTGCTGTACCGGATATTAGGAGCCCCAAACTCCATTCCCTAGCTCCTTTAGGGGATGCCTCCTCTAAGTTCACTTCCAACTCCAACTTTCATCAGTGAACTGGAGGCCTTGTGGAACAACTACCTGCATAGTACACCTACCACAAGGAGGTGCCAGCATTTAACTTGGCTGTCTCCCCATCACTCTCCTCCAGGTTCCCAGATAGTTAATAGTTTCCTCCCTAATATCAGCAGACAAAAAACCCACTCTCTGGTGGAAAAGATGTATCCCATTGTCCCTGAGTAACTCTGGTACCAAATAGGATATTTTTGATGGGTAACAACCGAACCTCTGTTCCCAATGATTCGTCCCTGGAGACCTGATGGTTCCCTGCCATACCTTCCGCTGCAGCACTTCAGACAAGTTCTCAGTCACTTCCAGAAAAAGTTCATGGATCTGCCCTGAATTTCTCTTCAACCTCCTTACAATATTCCGTATTGTTTTCACCCAGGAGTACAATCATCATACCAGGTGACTGCCAAAGAGCATAAGGGAGCATCAATTGGACCCCAGCTGTCGGCTCAATGCACAATACTGTGCCTGAAGATCCACACACCAGCCCTCATGACCTGTTCCCTTGCTCTGGACACTAGACAAAATTGGCACATTCACACTGTTGGACTCTTTTTCTCAACCAAGGAATGCACATACAACCTATAAGTATTTGAATGCCAGCGACTGATCACTTGAGCCGTATGCAATTTCTTGATGGAAATCATTATCTTTTGCTCACTGATGACATATAATGTAGCCACCTTTGACTAACCTGTCTCATATCCCTGTTCACCTCCAAAGGCCTTGTGACTCCACTGGACCCAACTTCACTCTTAATCTTTGTCACCAGCCTTTACTAAATCTTCAGATTGGTTCCCCCCAGGTATACAATTATCCACTCAAAGTCCTCTCCTTGGTAAGAGAAGCATCCTCTGGAATGCTCCTCCATTCATGCTAACTCATCGCTGAGACCCAGCAGTGAACTTCCATGTGGAACAAGCCACCTACACAATATTATGCCCAAATATCCTGTCACCACCTCCTGTGAGCTGTTCACGAGGGCAACTAGATGGATAGGTTTAAGTACCTTCTTCCAGGTATGCATGGGCAATGACTTACCTGAGTCCTACTAGCCTGTCCACACCAGATAAGGTGATTCCTTCCCCTCCCACCATGCTGACTACCCCTTCAAAGCCCCAAGGGAATTAAACCCTTGAGAGTCACCAGTCCAGACAAAGCCCCCTCCCTTAGTTCCAACACTGAGATTGCAAGGGATACATTCCTCTCCTTCCCTTTGTTGGCAGGAGATGGTGATGGTGGGAAATCAGTGGGTCCTGAGGGCTAGCCTGGCATTTGAAACAGTGGGGTACCCTCATACAGAGAAAATGAAAACACTGATTTATGCACCATTGAATCTAGCCCAAGTAGAACATGCAAGTTGAGGAGGACCAACCCTGAAACCCATACTAAAGGGCAGCTCAGCAATGGCCTAATGGCAGCTTCTTGCAGGATGCATACATATCAAAGAGCAATCAGTTCCTTCACACATCATCTGCCTATTTCACCCCAGTGTAATCCATTAAGGTCAGTGGGGTTACATCAAGGATTTAGGTCTAAGGACCATAATTCCGAGGGAATTACAATGGTTGTAATCAGAAAACAAATGCCGATTGGCCTACTTGTGGAAAACAGCTCATGGACATTTTTAAATTGCGTGAAGGCACCGCAGGTGAAATCCTGGCCCCAGTGAAGTCAATGGGAGTTCTAAGGACATGGGGTCAATCGTAGAAGTAGCCTTAACTATCATACAATGGAATACATACCAAGGTCTATGGAATGCTGAATGCTCTACGAAAGGATTTAAATTCACAGAGAAAAGGCATCTGTAATCATCAGTGCTGTTTTTTGGGTCTTATTTAGGCTGTGGGATATTCCTCAGCGACACTGGTGTCTTCTATAAACAAAAGTCCATTCTCATTTGAAAATAAGTTCTTTTATGCCAGACTAATCAGTATTTCTCAATCAAAATTGGCTCAAGGGGATATTGTAGTTGTTTTCTCCTTCTGCAAGCATTTGTCTAGCAGCTGCCACAATTTTAACTCCCATAAAGTGATTCTTATTCTAACTTGGACATTGTTACATTGTTTCCATCCCTCTTAACAGATTCTCTCAGACACATGGGGTCGAGAAATATTTAGCAGCTGGTTTGATGAAGATGCTGTTTTATATGGGGAAATATTTCAAAATATCATTTTCCAGAATATTTATAAAACTAGAGAAGACTTCACTGCACCACCAGCTGACTTTAAATATTTATTTCATTGCAGAATGGCTCAAAGGAGTCAGAAACAGCAGTGTGAGTGGATAAGTAAGAAGGAAGATTTTTAATGAATTCAGCCAAGGATGATATACTTTCAGAAGCTATTTGAGTTGATTGCAGAGTCTTAAGAAAGCTGGTCTTACAATTTATCAGAGGATTTGCAACA
>ML675624.1:61130103-61144419 GCA_007922155.1 Mesoclemmys tuberculata | reverse complement strand
CCAAAGAGGATTCAAATTAATTTTGATTTTTTAGACTTAAAAGTCAAAGAATTTTGTAGTTTCTCCTATTATAGCAAAATCCTAAATTATATAAATTCTGCTCCTGAGACTACACCAGTTTTTCCTCAGTGTTATCTGCTTCCCTGGATTTCTAAAGGGGGCTCTAATGCATACTGCAGATCTCTGTTGCTAGCCTACTGTACACATTTAGTACTTATACATTGCCTCAGTTTTTGTTAGCTGGTCTTTGAGATTCTTTAAGTTAGCTCCAGCAGGGCTGGCCCAGACTTATGACAGCATTTGTCAGGGAGTGGCTGATTGGTGGGGAAAGGGTCTTCGTCTGTGAAGAAGTTAAAAGAAGCATTTAAACCAAGGGGGAAGCAGAGGTATATTTTCCTCTCTGATCCTTGGGAAGGGCTGGAAAGACAGATGCTGCAGTGAGTTAAAGAAAGGGAAATGAAAAAGATGGTTTGGTATAATACACATTCTATTGGTATCACAAGTATACGCAAAAAAGGTTCCCTGCACAAGAAAGATTATTAAGTTGGAACACTCCAGGTTCTTGGGTGGAGGAGAAATGGAGAGAACAGAATTCCCAGCCTCCTCCTCCAGGAGCTTCAGTCAGAGATTGATAACAATCAGGGTGACAGAGACATTTTTTCCATGCATATTTAGTATAGTATAGTATCCTTTCACCTAAACAGTTGAGAGCACAGTAGGTTTCCACTGACCTGATGACTGAGACACTAACAGGAATAGTTAGCCAATCTAAAAATGAATGACCAATTTCAATTGAGTACTGAAACATTAACAATATGTTTACACTTAAACTTATTTTAGGTTTAAAATTACCATAAATGACAGTATTTGAAGTTTTGCTTGACATTTGTAACTATGAAAAACCTTTCCTGAATACCCAGAATAAGGAGAAATTAAAAGATTTTGTACTCCCTGGTCTCCCAGATTGAAGCTTTACAGGGAACATAAATATTGCTGTTACCAAGACAGCCACCTACTATGGATAAAAAAAAAGTTCCCAGAGAGCTCCATTTGACATTCTGGGTCAACACCAAAATTCAACATTCAACTCACATAACTCCTGTATTCACGGTTGAATGATGAATGAGATCTGGGGCATGCTAAAACTTTAAGTGGTCTGTGCTGTATCTACTCCAATCAGATTAATTCAGGAAAACTAATTTAACAAGATTCCTGGTTTGGTGGCTATTATTTGTCTGAATGCAGAATTATAGAAAGATACCCCATTCATCTGATGGACTCAGAGCAGTTTGCACTAGGAAGAAAACCTCTCCCTCTAAAGAAAGATATCAAACGTCTTCAGAGGAAATGGCTGAATTCTATATTTATGGTCCAATGCCCAAGGGTATAAATTCAGGACTATATAAGAATATAAGAATTACCATATAGGGTCAGACCAATGGTTCATTTATCCCAGTATGTCTTCGGACAACAGCCAGTACCAGATGCTTCAGAGGGAATGAACAGAACGGCAATTTATTGAGTGATCCATCCCGTCATCCAGTTCCAATTTCTGGAAGTTGGAGGTTTAGGTACACCTGGAGACTGAAGCTGTGTCCCTGACTATCTTGGCTAATAGCCATTGATGGACCTATCCTTCATGAATTTATCTAATTCTTTTTTTAACCAGCTCATGCTTTTGGCCTTCACAATGTCCCATGGCAATAAGTTTAGTGTGAGTTGTGTGAAATACTTCCTTTTGTTTGTTTTAAGCCTGCTATCCAATCATTTCATCGGGTGACCCCTAATTTTTGTGTATGTCCCTATATTTTTAATCTCTCCTCATATGAAAGATGATCCATACCTCTAATCATTTTTGTTGACCTTCTCAGCACCTTTTCCAATTCCAATGTGTCTTTTTTGAGATGGGGCGACCAGATCCGCACACGGTATTCAAGATGTGGCCGTACCATGGATTTATAAAGACGCAACATGATATTTTCTGTCCCATTATCTATCCCTTTCCTAATGGCTCCTAACGTTCTGTTAGCTTTTTTGACTGCCGCTGCACCTTGAGCAGATGTTTTCAAAGAACTATCCATAATGACACCGGGATCTTTCTTGAGAGGTAACAGCTAATTTAATGAGGGAGCTCACATCACAGCTTTATGGCATCATAACGTGCATCAAACTGAGACTTTAATGTAGTCACGGCCTTGGTGCCTAATACTCCATCACTTATACTGCTGAAGTGAGTGCGAAGTGGGTGTAAAGCACTTCCATTCTGTTTTGGTAGTTGTGTTTTATGTCCATTTTACACAAGGGTAAATAACTTCACACGGTCCAAGGCAGTGGAGAATCAAGCCCCTACTCTATGGCGTTAATCCATTTTACGGGACAGCAATGAGAATAGAGTCCTTAAAATGAAACTATTCAACCACCATTACAGAATTGTTCAATTAATAGTCGCAGCATATATTCTCTAGCTTTCCAAAGGTAGTCCCCCAAGCATGGATTAACTAGGTCTGACTGAATTATAGCAATTTCTGTGAAGCCTTTTTACAGTTTTGCATATCTATTCCTTTAATAGCAGGGTTTTTTCCCCCCCTTAATAGACATTTTTCAGTTGTTTGAACAGACATATCTACATAATGAACATGATCATGCTGCCCTACTTTGCACAGTAGAGAAAGAGTAGAGAAGAAGTAAACTAGTTTAAATTCTATTAACCAGCATTAACATATTGTACTTTTTTTATACATTTAAAAAAAGATTCTGCAGAGAACCAGAATGCAGGTGAAATAAGAAGTAAACTTAATTTCCCAGTTAGGGATCAGTTAGGTAAAGAGAAAACTCACATGAGGTTAAAAGTTAAAGAACTATGGGTACTTGGACTGGAGACTCTTCCCTGATCCAGAGAGGGTGGGAGGAAAAAGTCAGCCTGCTCTTCCCTTGCCTGAGGAAATTCAGCAGGGCAGACCTTGCCCAGTTTTCCTTCCCCTACCCGCTTCCTTCATTTCTCCATCAAAGGGACTAGCTTGTAGACTTTGTTACTTCAGCTACAAAACAGTTATTTAATCCTAGAGCACAGATCTCAGAGTCTCCAGTAGAGACCAGGCCAGGCCAGCTGAGGCCTCCACATCAGCTCCTATCTATATGTTCTACATGGTATCTCACCCATCCAGAACGGTGGCAGATTAGCTCCTTTGGACCTGTGCGGCAGTTACCAGCCTCCCTACCTCTGCCCCTGGATCTCCTCTAATAAGAGTTAATACAACCTCAAACACAGCACACTTGTTCCCCACATACAGCTGCACCCTCACCAAGACACATCACTAGCCTGTGGTGAGCCCTATGCAGGATCCGGGATAGTGTAGGCAGGGAGAAATCTGGATTCATACGGTCTCTGACATGGAGATCCAGGATGAACTGGGACCTTCTAAAATAGGTTGAACAGTTTTCTGCTAATACACAGAAGAGAACTATTCCAGGAAATCTGGGTTCTGTGCCTAGTTCTCCTACACACTCTATGAATGCCATCTGGTGCCTCTGTTTTCCATTTAATAAATTGGGGGGCAATAATACTTACCTGCCTTATGAAGCTTAGTTCATTAGGAGATGTTAGACTAATGCATTAATTTAGAAGCATGATGCTTGCTATTTGAAGAACTCAGGGAGAGGACCTTTTGTCCTGAAGGATTATAAAAATGTAACCTAGGCTTAGTTTGATGGAAATAAAAACAAAATATTTTCTTGGCTAATAATATAATACAGTAAATATATTGAGCAGCCAGCTGACTGGACAGCAATCAGGGGCCACTGCACGAGAAATATGAGGAGTTTTAGACAAGAAGCAATTCCAGAAAGGGGACTGTTTCTTGAAGGTTAAAGTGGGGACAGGAGTTAAGTATATGGTGAAGTCTGGAGACCCTCCTCCCATGCTAGATTCTTAAAAATATGTCCATATAGTTTCAGAAATATACTCAACAGAGGGTGACCCAAAGAGAAGATGTTGCACTGTTATTCAAAAATAGATGAGGCATTGTTACTAATAATAATCTGAGTCAAGACTGTGAGCCACAACCAGTGCCCTCCCCACTGGACCATGCTGCCTCTGAACTAGAATTTAATTATTATCAACCAGCTATACAGCTACTAACAGTGCCTCCAGTGGTGCTGGAACAATTTTTATAGTGGGGGTGCTGAGAGCCACTGAACCAAACATTAAACCCTGTATATTATGGAAACCACTTCAAGACAGGGGGTGTGATAGCACCCCCACGTCCAGCACCTATGAATGCGTTCAGCATATATTAGTGTTAAGATCCTGGATCCCAGCCTATTGCATAAATCTTGGCCATCTCTTTTCTGAATTCAGTCTTGGGATGACACTTTTCTGCAGATCATATCCAAACTCTTAAATTGCTTTGGGGTACAACTACAATTTACTGCCATCAATTCCTTCTTCTCTCATAAGTTCCTCCTATCCAATCCATCGAAAATGTACTGGCAGGTTCCCAGTCATACCTGGAACATATATCCATCTTATATATGCTCTGATTTCCTATTTATTATAGAATCCATTGTGAAATGTCCATACTACTCTTCGAGATCTTACTCTAGATTACCCCCAATTTATCAGACCTCATGTTCTCTTTATTTGATCTTATTATACTTATTGTTCCCTATATATCTTGATCTTTAGATTTCTATTCCATCTGTTCATCCAAAGTAAACAATAGAGCCTTCTATCTCACTTCCACTAGCAACTCTAACATTTTTCAGTCTTGTCTGAAGTGCAATCTGTTCTCCTTAGTATATTATTCCTAATTTTCCTGTTAAAAACAGTTATATTAAATCCTACAACCTGGGCCTCCAAACCTCCCCAATATTCAGTTTTCGTCATAAACTTGGCTTTTATTAATTTCTGTTCATTCCCCTTCCTTGCCAGCTCTATGGATTTTACCTTATGTTATAATTTAGATACATTACTTGTATTTGCTAGTAATGTATGTACATTCATGAGCTGTGAAGTATTTTATGACACAGTGGACTCATACTGGAAATGGTTTGACCAGACAATTCAAAAGTCTATTTGTCAAAGCAAACCCATGTCATCTTAAATCATACAGAAAATTCTCTTTTCTGTATATAACTTCATGTTTCTTGACTTTCTCTGCAACCTCGGATTTCTCCCTCATTGGAATTCAAGAGAGGAAGCATCAGCAGGTAAACTACTAAAAAAATGAACTTCAGGATGTGACAATAGACTTTACTGTAAAAAACAAGTGTTCTTGCAACATTTATTTACTATAGTAGAGAAAGATTAACTGGGGAGGTCAAGGAAGACAGTAGCATTCGGGCCTGAAGGAAATAAGGGAAACAGATTATCTCAGCACTAAAATATAAACTCTGATAATGTGGAAAGATTATTCTTTTTCCTTAGATTGACTACAGGACAGAACTATAAGGTGAGTTGCAGCTTCATATTATTTGAATTCTATCTCCATTTTCTCTGATCATTTTCTTCTGTCTACTGAATTGTGATTTGATGGCCAGCCTAACATAGTGAAATCTGTGATGCCCTGTGCAATTCTCTCAAGTGCTTTGTGGCAGTGCCAGGCATAGATTTTATGACAGTCATAGTTACACGTTTGGCTGGTTCCTAAATTGCACTGTACATTCAGAGTGACTGGTGAGTTATTTGCCATCACTGTCAGATGTAATCACAGAATCATAGAATATTAGAGTTGGAAGGAACCTCAGGAGATCATCTAGTCCAACCCCAGCTCAAAGCAGGACCAACTCCAACTAAATCATCCCAACCAGAGCTTTATCAAACCAGGCCTTAAAAACCTCTAAGGATGGAGATTCCACCACCATAGGTAACCCAGACCAGTGCTTCACCCAGTAGTGTACTAAGGGGGTGGGCAGGGAGGGGCAGGCTCCCGGGCACCAACCTAGAGGGGGGTGTTGTGCCAGCCCTTCACCATGCGCAGGAGGCTCTGAAGGGCGCTCCTCAGTGTCTCCTCTCCCCAGTCCAGCATGGAGGGTCAGCCCAGCCCCCCTCCCCAGGTCAGGGAGAGAGGTTTTCCATGTACGAGCCAGTGCCAGACTGCGAGGCTGAAGTGGGAGAGGTGGGCGCTGCGCAGCAGGTAAGTGCAGGGGGGCTGGCAGAGCCAAGCCTGTATTTTTGCCCCCCTCCCCCACATTTACAGACCCCCCTCTCTGGGGAAGCTGATGGACAGCACTGTGACCTTTCCTGCCCTGTGGAGGGGGGAACAAGGCCTGGGGGGCTGCAAATTTAGGCTTAGCCTCCGGGCACTAGAGCCCTTTGGTATGCCACTGGTTTCCCCACCCTCCTAGTGAAAAAGTTTTTCCTAGTATCTAACCTAGACCTCCTCCACTGCAACTAGAGACCTTTGCTCCTTGTGCAGTCATCTGCCACTACTGAGAACAGCCTAACTCCATCCTCCCTGGCACCCCTTTTCAGGTTGTTAAAGGCCGCTATCAAATCCCTCATCACTCTTCTCTTCCGCAGCCCAAACAAGCTTAGTTCCCTCAGCCTCTCCTCATAAGTCATGTGCTCCAGCCCTCTAATCATTTTTGTTGCCCTCCTCTGGGCTGTCTAATTTGTCCACATCCTTTCTCTACTGGGAGGCCCAAAACTGGACACAACACTCAAATATGGTTTCACCAATGCTGAACAGAGGGAATAATCACTTCTCTCGATCTGCTGGCAATGCTCCTACTAATACAGCCCAATATGCCGTTAGCAACAAAGGCTCAAATCCAGCTTCTTGACCACTATAACCCCTATGTCCTTTTCTGCAGACCTGCTGCCTACCAATAGGTCCCCAGTCTGTAGCAGTGATTAGGAGTAATGAAGTGCCTTGCAGCAGGCCTGACTCATGTACAGGGAAGTTATCCGGGAAGATTAAGTAGGCTAGTAGCACAGGCCCGTAAGGAAGCAAATGCTAATTTTTTTAGCTTTAAGCCAAAATGTTAAGACAGTAATAGCAATCCCAGTGTGTGATGAGTGTACTAGGTTAAGTTAGATTTTGGCTGTGACAGATTGCTAGCACTTTTGGAGTGGGCATGCCACAGACTGTAGAGAAATACTTGTAATATCTACCCAACTAGCTGAAAATTTCAAGAGATTCTCTTTACCACGGGATTCTGTATAGAAGTCACGGAGAAAACAAGAAAAATACATTCAAGGTCTTCATTTTCTAAGGACAGACATTTAGGTGAAAGCAAGGGTTCTCTGGTAGCTGAAGTTAAAAATAATCAAAAGTTCTACTACTTTTCTTAGTATCAAGCTGAGTTTTCCTTTATGTTTATTAATTTGGATGTTGCTATAATTAAAAAATTCCATGCAAAAGCTCCGAGCACCCTAACAATAATAATTAAATTTACAAACAGCATCAGCAGCATTAAATACTTGTATATAAATAGATAAATGCTGCTAGCCAGTAGCAGTAGCAGTAATGAAATGAAAACCTCCAGAAAATCCCCATCTTATAAAACTGTTAAACCCTTGATCTTTCCAAGTGAGACTATGCAGGGTAAAAAACACATTGAAACAGACGCTGATATGATTAGAAAACACTATGTCACAAACCTTTAGTCATAACAAAAAATGTAATGTCAAAAACCTATAATTACATTTTTATGAAACATATGTAGTGACAAAAATCATTTTATATTTATTTATAATGAGAATTTTATCACTCTCAAAATGTATTATGGCTTCTCGTAGATAACACCACTGTATTTTGTTTTACTGCATAGAGTTACTAAGAAGTACGACAATATTGTCACGATTTCCTATATTTTTCTGAAACCAATGTAATCACCTTGGTATCACAATTTCTATGTCCCACTTTCAAAATGAATCTCAGATTTTTGTCTCGATACATATGTGAGTTAAAAAGTTGTGCAAGAAAACTACTTTGTCCAATTAAACCATTATGTTAACACTGATGAGATCTCAGCAGCAAGGTTAATAATAAATCCTGAGCCCAGGATTGTATCTATTCAACTACAGATTACAATCTCCTGCCATGTAAAGGAGTAGAAATAGTTGGTTGCGTTTTATCATATATAGAACACAATCTGACACCTTTGGTAAAAAGTGGATTAACGTAATAGCATTTCTTTATAACAAGGAGCTGTGAAATCGTCCAGGCGATACAAGCTATTATAAGTGTATTACTTTTCCAAAACAGAACAATGCTTTGGAAGCTAATTGCTTACTTGTGTGCGTCAGGCAACTCCTAACCAAAAACAACGGGAAGAGAATCACTGACTTTGGTGGGGTCAAAAACGAAGAACCACGGTTTTAAGCTCTTCTTACCAATAGTATATAGTTTCCACAATAGTCAGTGCTCCTGTATTTACTTTTTAAAACTGTATTACCTTCCTAGTGTTCATATAGACTTTCGCCTGCAGATCTCAGTTCTTTGGCATTCACCAGCCTGCTAGATTATTGACCTTTCTGCTTAAAAAGCTGCTAGGAGTACCAGTGCAGTCTCTCTTTACAACCAGAGATCTCCCTTCCGATCAACAAGGAGCAAGTTTCTCTATTTAAATCTTCAAGGTTTAAGTGGCTGCAGTGAGGGTGTAGAGAAAAGCCCAAGTCCACTGACATTCAGGGCATGCTGCAAGGCCTGTGTATTTGCTCAGGCTTTGGAGAAAGGGGTTAGTTGAGGAGGGCACATGGGTGAAAGGGGAGAGGTAATGAAGTTATTCATCCTTTGGATTGGATGAGAGAAGGAGTCTGCTACTGATAATTTAATAACTTTGGGCAAGATGGCAGCCTAGCCTAATGTGGCCCTGTGGGAAGGAAGGGCACCTCCTCCACAGCCACACTGACACTCCCAACCTCTTGATTGGATCATGAGGAAATAGAGCAAGAGCTGTGCTTCCACTACATCACTCCCCAAGCCAGTGGGTGGGTAGAAGGCAGGAAGAGCAAATTCGTGGATGACACTAAGCTGAGGGGAGTGGTAGATACACTGGAGGGCAGAGATAAGATACAGAGTAACCTAGACAAATTGGAAGGATTGGGACAAAAAAAAATCTGATGGTTCAACAAGGACAAATTCAGGGTCCTATACTTAGGACGGAAGAATCCCATGCAGTGCTACAGACTGGGGACTGACTGGCTAATCAGCAGTTCTGCAGAAAAGGATTTTGGGGTTACAGTGGTCAAGAAGCTGGTTATGAGTCAACAGCATGCCCTTGTTGACAACAAAGCTAATATTGGGCTGCATTAGTAGGAGCATTGCCAGCAGATCGAGGGAAGAGATTATTCCCCTCAATATGGCACTGGTGAGGCCACATTTGGAGTAATGTGTCCAGTTTTGGGCTCACCAATACAGGAAGGATGTGAACAAACTGGAAAGAGTCCAGCGGAGCGTAACGAAAATGATTAGGGGGCAGAAGCACATGACTTATGAGAGGAGGCTGAGGGAACAAGGCTTGTTTAGTCTGCAGAAGAGAAGAATGAGGGAGGATTTGATAGTGGTCTTCAATTATCTGAAGGGGGATTCCAGAGGGATGAAGCTAAGAGGTGCCAGATAACAGAACAAGAAGCAGTGGTCTCAAGTTGCAATGCGGGAGGTCTAGGTTAGATATTAGGAAAAACTTTTTCATTAGGAGGATAGTGAAGCACTAAAATGGGTTACCTAGGGAGGTGGTGGAATCTCCATCCTTAGAGGTCTTTAAGGCCTGGCTTGATAAAGTCCTAACTGGAAAGATTTTGTTAGGGTTGGTTCTGCTTTGAGCAGGGAGTTGGACTAGATGACCTCCTGAGATCCCTTCCAACCCTAATCTTCTATGATTCTAAGAGGCAAAGAATTGTTAGCGCAAAGGCCCTGCCCCTTCTCTCCCCATATGCTGCCCAGTGAAGCTGAGCTGGCAGAAAGAGGACAATAAACTGCAGTCTGTAAGGGATCAGTAAGTTCCTGGGATAAGAGGGAGCAGAGAAGTAATTGTGATTGAGTGGTAGATCCTTCCTAGAGCAGCACTGCTCTCTGCCACCCTTACACCAGGTCATTCAGCAAAAGATTGATCTAACCCTTCGTAAATGCTGTGTGCATAGGCACATTTTTAAAAACAAACTACATGAAAATGGTGCTAAGGATTCTTTCTTCGCAGAAGAGGATGACAGCACACAAGACATTGACAGGGTTTTCACAGCAATGCAGTAAGTGTATCTCAGAAGATATTTGCTGTAATTTCTCCATGTGTTTTTCTTGTTTGAACTCTGTTCAGACTCCCTGGATTTGCCCAATATTTGGTCCAATAAGTATCAGGGGAGAAAACTCTGCAAGAGGAGCTGAACTCAATAAATTGGGAAAAGACTCTAAGGACCAATGTCTCTGCCATTAAACTCTCTTTTCTATTACAGAATTGAAACATACCTCTGAGAACATATCCTTGTGGCATTACAGGAGCCATCACATAGGGAAATGATCACAAGTTCTGACAGCTTACATATCTTTTGCACCAGTAATTGACATCCATTTTGGGGGCTATTCTTTGGTTTTTGGAAACATCTCTCTGACTTGCTTTACATTAATTAAGCATTTGATAGCAAAAGAGACTTGTCATCTTAATGTCACTGCATGGCTTCACATGGAAAAAGCTACGACAGTAACTAGAGCCAGGAACATCTGTTCCTGAGAAGGCAAGAAAATGAAAGACAAATATATGGTTTGGGATGGGGGGAGAATGCCCCTGGAAATGTCTTCTTACTGCAGTATTTATATTAGTGCATCAGTAGAAAGAAAAATGTCAGGATGCTGGTTTTACGTGAGATTCCACATATGCCAAACTTTCCTCCACCAGCCAAAAGCATCTTTTTCCTTTCCCTAGTCTCAATCAGCATTACAAGAGCTATTGAAACATGAAAGACATTTGTGGCAGAGTAAAAATCAAAGGAGCATTCATCAGATATTAATGCAAGGTAAAAGAAGCAATAGATACTCAACATTTTTCAGCATTACCCTAAAAAAAAAAAGATCAGCAACACTTTATAAAACACATTTTAACTCAGTTTACAAACAGCTTCCTACTTCATCAGCTAAATTCAGATGCGGAAGCAAGTAGGAGCAGAGGTTTAGTGGTTGATGTAATTATTTATTTTCCAACTTTAGAATAAATCAGGATACTATATGAAATATATAATTGAATTAAAAAAGACATAATTGAAAGACTTCTAAAAGCAAATGTCCTGTATGTGGGTTTAAAAATATTGTTATATATATATTTATAAAGATAACCAACCATTTTCTATTAGACATATTCTACAGAACAGTTTTATCTCATTCAAATCTCCTCCTCCTACACTGAAGACTTAATTCTTCTACAGAGAAATAAAGTATAATAAATATCCCTATAACAATTCATATTGTTCAATAACATTAGCACAATAGAGAGCTGAAAAAAGTTAGCACTCTTACTTCAGGAGTTGGTACAGTGTCTCTGATTAGCCAATTTGTCATACTTTGCCATGTAGTTAACTGCTTTTTGATATTCTGGATGGTTATCAACAATAGAAGAAAGAAAAATAAAAGGCTGCAACAAACTATGTGCAATGACTCTTAAGCAGGCTCAATAGTGTTATAGAACTTTTTTAATGTTGTGTATAGCTAGGAGGCAGGGTATTATGCAATAGGTTTAATTTTGCAAGATAATAAAAGATTAATAAGACAACTAGCACAGATGAAACCCATCCATTTTGAAATATTTATGCAAAAAAAAAAACAACTATGTGGAAAAGGTCAACAATCTGAGGCTAGTCCTATATTAGTTTACTTTCTGTATATGGATATGCAATAGATATACATTTACTTAGATCAAATATCCATTCTTAATATACCCCCTTCCTCGTTACTGTAGTTTTCAAGTGCCTCCACAATCCCCAACATATTTATCCTCACAACACTCCTGTAGAGTAAGGAGATATTTTAACCCCATTTTACATATGCAGAACTGAGGCACAGAAAAGGTAGAGGCCAGATTTGTAGAGGTATTTAAAGCACCTAACTCCCACTGAAATCAAAGGGAGTTAGTTGTCCACATATCTTTCAAAATCTGATCTAAATGACTTGCCAAAAGTCAAACAGGAAGTCTGTGGTGGAGCAGGGAACTGAAGCTGAGTCTCCCAAGCCACACATTAGCATGTTACTACTGGTCCATATTTCCTTTTAATAGAGAACTAATACTTCTTAATTCCTTGCTATATGAATGGAATGTTAAGGTACTGTTCTGACTGGCCTTTGAATTACCTGGGTGACCATTTTCAGATTGTAGAGCATGTTATGTACCCACAGGCCGTCAAAGCAATTAAGAACGTTTCAGTTTAGCTTTCCCCCACAACAGCTCACAATTTAGCATTTCTAGTTTCCTTTTCCCCTAGCAAAAACATCATCATCATCTGTAATGGCAGGATATTCTTAAACTGTTGGGCCATTTGTTGAATTCATTTTTTATTCCTTCTGTGCTAAAGAAATTCATTTTGCTTGTCTAAGGTACTCTGCATTTGTACTGTATACCACTATTTTGCCCATTTTCATAATATGCTATTTAAACAAAAAATAAAAATACATGAAAAAGAGCAAAACAACCTGCAGGAAAAACATCCTGTGAGTACAGTTTTATTAAACATTTGTACATAGGGGATTTGAACATGTCCAAAGTAGACACTTAGATTCTTATTTCAGTGGACAACAAAGATTTTGCTTCCTGAATACTTTTGAGTGTATCTCATGGATTTTGTGCTGCTGATTACAAAAATCACCATGAAATTTCCCCATCATGTACCGTTTTTCTGAAATCGCCTATATTTGTTATTTCAATTAATAATTTAGGTCTATTAAAATGTTGCCCACAATGTAAGCTGAAAAGTTTTCTACTTGTGTCCAAGCATGCCTGGGCATGCAGTGACACAGCACCTAGTGCAGACCACACAACATGCAGTGGGAATGCTAAGGCTTAGGGAGGGCAGATGCTGGCAGGACTGGTTTTAGAAAGGCTATAAAAGCATTTTGCACACACCATTCTATGCACTGCGTTCATACCAGTTTGCATTCATGTTGATGCGCATGCTCTATGCGCATAGCATATTGTGTGTACTCACAATAATAAAGCAATTGTATTTTCAGGAGGATCAGTGATAGCAAAATGTCTCGCCAATGTTGCAACAGCCGCAATATGTTCTGTTACATTTGTGGCGAATATACGCTTAAACCTCAAAGACGGAGCATGACTACACGTATTGTAGTCTTTACTTTGAGCTCTACTTTGGCTGTAAAATTAGTGATCAGGACAAAGCCTGGGCTCCTCACATTTTTTCCGCAACATGAGCTGTCGATCTTAGAGCTTGGCTCAGAGGTACTCAGAAGTCAATGCCGTTTGCTGTCCCAATGAGATGGCGAGAGCAGAAGGATCATGTGACAGACTGTTACTTCTATCTGACCAATGTGTCTGAGTTCTCTGCTAAAAACAAGAAATCCATTGAATACCCCAATCTCCCTTCAGCCATGAGACCTGACGCATGACGACAGTCTTCCAGTACCGAAGCCACCAGAGACATGGAGCCTAGAGGAGGCAGACGAAGATGCCATGATGCACGAGCCAGGAATGGAAATGACGCTGATTCAGATTTTGAACCATTCGAGTGAGCCTCATCTGATAACTAAATCTGAGGTAAATGACCTCGTCAGGGACTTGGGTTTGTCAAAGGCAAAGGCAGAATTACTGGGTTAAAGACTGCAAGGATGGGGTCTGCTGTCACCAGGAATGAAAATTTCTGTCTTTCGCAGCCGCCAAGAAGATTTGACACAATTCTTTGGTCAGGGTGATAATCTGTATTTCTGCACGGACATTGATGGGCTGTTCACTGCTTTGGGTTGCCAGCAAGATCCACAACAATGGTGTCTTTTTATTGATGCGTCAGTGTTAAGCCTGAAAGCTGTGTTGTTACACAACTGCAATGTCCACCCTTCAATACCAATTGGCTATGCAGTAAACATGAAAGAAACCTACGGAAATATGGAAGTTTTGTTGAAACACATACAATACAGCAACTACAACTGGAACATCTGTGGTGATCTGAAAGTAGTCACATTGCTACTAGGAATGCAGCTCGGATACACCAAGTACTTTTGCTTCATTTGCGAATGGGACAGCCATGCTAAAGAGTCTCATTACATTAAAAAGGACTGGCCACTCCATAAGCAGTTGGTTCCAGGGCAGAAAAGTGTGGCACATAAGCCACTTGTAGACCTGACAAAGATATTTTTGCCTCCTCTGCACATAAAACTC
>ML675624.1:61113960-61129703 GCA_007922155.1 Mesoclemmys tuberculata | reverse complement strand
ATGAAAATCATCAACAAAACATTTTTAGCTCAGCTGAACTATTGCAAAGCGTCAGCTCTGCTATGCGATTAAATGCATTCCATTCATTAAAAGTCAATTTCTTGTTTCTCCAAATTCCTACGTGATACAAGTAGTCTGAAATTATATTTGTGTTCAGCTTCAAGCGGTCTAGCATAATCAAACAAAATTTCTGAGGAAGCAACTCTTTCGAAAAAATTTGTTGTCCAGTGTTTCACATAACAATTTCCATAAGCATTTTACACAGATTAGAGCCTCTCGACTTTGCCCCTCTTCTATTATTTAGTGTAATCCTGTATCACCTTCCTTGTCAATATGCTGTAGTATTGGTTTCTCTCTACTCAATAAAATGATACTTTTAATGATGAAACACATTAAGGAGTGGTTGTTTATTGTATTTGATATGCTCTAGAATTTCACTGCTGCATTTCAAAAGGCTTAACATTCTTATCCTCTGAGGAATATGCATTAAGGAGGAAATGCATTAAGGAGGAAACTAGTTCTGGACAAAGTACTTTATGTGTTTAAACTATGGAAAGCTGCCTTCCACTATGTGAAATGTTCATTATAATGAATAAGAAAAGTCATAATTTAAAACCTTCATTGGTGTCAAGACTGTGACACTATGTTTATTGGGGGAGTGAGGTGTGAGGTTTAAAAACAGTCACTGTAAATAAGGTCAAACCCAATTGCAATGATTTTGGGGGCTCTGATCATCTACAATGGATATATTTTATTTAGACTCTGGATTTTTACCCTTTATGATTATCCTTATTGTATTTGTGCCTGAGAGTTCTTCTGTGAAAGAGGAGGAGCACCTATGTGTCTGTCTCTGAAGAGGATATTCATTGAGGATCGTCACCTGAATAGATCTTGCCTAAATAAAACAATAGGATGGCTGCATCCTAGGAGAAACAAGTTTTCTCAGCTTATTTAGAGAGAGTCTGCTAAGGTTTTACGGATGGAAAGCCCCCAGAAGGGAACAAAGAGAGTATGTCTACACTGCAATAAAAGATTCATGTCATGGCCACAGCTGGCCTGGAATAGTGACTGGGGGTTGGGTTCCAGGGCTATAAAATTGCAGGGTAGACGTTTGGGCTCAGGCTGGAGGGGACCAGCAGAGTTCCTCAAGGATCAGTCTTGGGACTAATCTTATTTAGCATTTTCATTAATGATCTTGGCACAAAAAGTGTGAGTGAGCTAATAAAATTTGCAAGTGACAAAGTAGGGAGTTATTGTCAATATGGAAGAGGACTGGAATATCATAGGAAAATTTGGATGACCTTGAAACTGGAGTAATAGAAATGGGATAAACTTTGGAGCGCAAAGAGCAAAATCATACACTTGGGGACTAACAAGAATTTTTGCTATAAGCTAGTGGCACATTATTTGGAAACAACAGGAGGAGAATAACCATTTCACCCAGATCTATCACAGGATAGCTATGACCCATCAATGTGATGTGGCCATGCAAAAGACTAACACAGTCATAGGATGTATCAGGAGAGGTATTTCCAGTAGAGACAAGGAAATGTTAGCACCATTATACAAGGCACTGGTGATACCTCATCTGGAATAGTGTGTGCAGTTATGGTCCACATGTTTAAGAAAAATGAAGTCAAACTGGAACAGATGCAGAGAAGGGCTACTAGGACTTTAAGGTGAATTGAGAACCTACCTTACGAGAGAAGACTTAAGGAGCTTGACTTCTTTAACCTAACAAAATAAAAGATGAGGGGAGGTATGATTGCTCTGCATAAATACATCAGAAGGATAAACACCAGAGAGGGAGAGTTATTTAAGTGAAGGGCCAATGCTGGCACAAGAACAAAGGATATAAACTGGCCATCAACAAGTTTAGGCTTGAAATTAGATGAAGGTTTCTAACATCAGAGTGAAGTTCTGGAACAGCCTTCCAAAGGGAGTAGTGGTAGCAAAGAAACCTAACTTGTTTTAAGACTGATCTTGATACGTTACTGAGGGAATGATATAATGAGATTGCCTACAATGGCAGAAGGCCCATATTGCTAGAGGCAAATATCTCCAATGGCCAGAGATGGGATACTGGATGGAGAGGGTTATGAGTTATTATTCTTTCCCAAGTGTTTGGATGGCAGGTCTTGTCCATATGCTTAGGTTCTAACAGATTGCCATATTTGGGGATGGAAAGGAATTTCCCCCCAGGTCAGATTGGCAGAGACCATTTTTTTAAAAATTTATTTCTTTTTTAATTTTTTTTGGGGGGGACGGTGAGGGGGGACTCCTACAGCAAAGAGCGCAGGTCACTTGTTGGTTTGAACCAGCGTAAATGGAGTCTATGTAACTGGAAGATTTTTAAATCAAGATTTGAGAACTTCATTAACTCAGCTAGACATTATGGGCCTATCACAGGCATGGCTGGGTGAGGTTCTGTGGCCTGTGATGTGCTGGAGGTCAGACTAGATGATCATGATGGTCCCCCTCTAGGCTTGAAGTCTGAGTTTAAGTGCATTCAGCAATGTGACCAGTATTTGTCAGGTAGGGATTTCTCTTACTCTGAGTCTGCTTTCTCCATAAATCATTATTGCTCCCAAACTGCTAATCAGAAATTGCACAGGACAATACTCTCAGCATGGCCTAATAATTTAGACTTTTATTGGAACTAAGATTTCCCAAACTCCTACTGTACACTGCAGTTAGACATTATGGAAACAAAATCAAAATGTTTTTCTACAAAACAGATACTAAGGGCACAAAAAAGTTAAATGACTTGCTCCCGGTCCCAGAGCTCAGAATAGGACTCAGATATTCTGAGTCTCAGGCCTGTGATCTGGTCATTGGACCCATGTTGCAAAGATCGGCATGTCCTACTGTGCATGGTATCTCATTTTGGTGTCAAAAACAGGCAGAGTTTAAGAGAATGCCATTGCTTTTTTACCATTTTCCTCTTAATCAAAGATAGCTTTTTCAAGACTGACTAGAATGAAAAAGCACCAGCCAAATGGCCAGAAAAGCACTACAACTCTCTCATACCTAATACTCCCAAAATGGCAACAATTCAATAGCTGCAACAATAAACCAGTGTACATACAATAGGTAAGTAATTTAATAGACCTGTCCAGAACTTCCTGTAAGCAACTACATATAATTCAGTTAGCTGCCTGCAATAGCCTACACTGATTATTTGATGAGCTTCAAACACTTTATCCAATAACCCTTTACCGAAACCGGAATGCTCTGTAGTTTCCATTCACATCTGCCACTCAATATTCAAAGAAAGCCTCAGAACTCAATGAATGTGGACACTGAAATCACTTTACTGTGAACAAAGACAGGATGATGGTGATAATGAAACCACCAAAGTAGTTAGGGCATACCTTATTATCACAAGCTTGGCAGTTAAACTGGGGAATCTAATGATTAGCTTCCCACACCATTTCAATTTCCCTTCACATAAATCAGAATATAAAAACAAATATGAAATTCCATTTAATTAACAATTGCTGATGAAGTTTAAGAATTAAAAAAAAATCAATGTTAAGATGCAACATAACTACCATCTAGTATGTAACATAGTAGTAGTGTTTTCAAAGTATTATCTTTAATATTACTTTAAAAGATGGAATGCATACCTCTAAAGATGCCTCATTGCACATAAATCCCTTATACATATCCTATTTAAAAAGATTCTGTAGCCAATTTGTAAAGGGATAAATATGCGTTAAAAAAACATCTTTACAAAAATCCTGGATTTGTTAATTTTTTTTCCTACTTGCTGTATTTTTGGAATTATAAATTTAGTAATAGATCATACCATGCCGTGTATCAGTATTTACTTTATGGACCAAGCTCTTTGCTTTTATATTTCCATTGTTTCAACATGTTTACCCCCATGATGACTATGGTTCTAGATATATGTACTTTCATGTAATTTTGGAACTTATTACCTTCCTTTCTTTTTCCTAAAAGCAAAACCAAAAATATATTTTAAAATCAGAAGACAATGATCATTTCCAACCTTTTATTTTTGTTCCTGCTCCACAGAGCTTACAATCTAAGTTTAAGATAAGAGACAACACATGGGTAGACGAGTACAAGGAATTAGTGGAGCTCCACAAAAGTGCATTGTAAGTTGCACGATCAGGGCCTTACTTTTCTAATTCATTTGCTTGAAATGGTCCAAACAGAAGGTAATGGAATAGAGAGCAGATTGAAATTATCAGAGTCATACAGATTCCTGCCATAAAGAAAAAGAGATCCAGCCAGGTAGAATGCCTAGTCCTAGCCCTTGTTTGTATAAGATGAAAGGCCTGTTGGCACACTGCAAAATTTTCAATATTAAGCACTAATGGAAGACACACTGATAAACTGACCATTTGAATAACTAAAGAGAACTGATGAATTGTAGAAGCTTTTCAGAAATATGTTGGATTCTGGTGCTGCCTTTGTTTCTATATCTTAGCATCCTGCAATCCCATCTTTTTACTTTAAAGTTTCACAAAGCAGAACTGTCTTACGGGAAGATCTTCAAGCAATGTCATAACCAAACATAAGCATCAAACATGTGTGTCAAATATTTTCAAAAATCCAAAGGACATATAATAAAAAAAGGTCTTGATTTCCATGTGTGGAAAAACCATGAACATTTACATGAGTTTTAGTCTATTGTTCAACTACCTATTCAAAAGAACAGATAAATTTCATTTTATCTTATATCATGCTATCTCTGAACATCAAAATTCTTTTTAAAAAAAGCAGACAAAAGCAGCAATGGACACGTTAGCAGATTTGCAACTTTCTAATAAGCTGATCATTTTCCATTCCTGAGGGAAAGAGAGAAAGAACAAAAGATCTGTTTATTTTGGTCTGTCTTTGACCTTTAAAGTTATTTCCATATAGTTATTTTGGTTTTAATAGAAGTGAATAATCACTTTCCCTCTTAGGGAATTTAGTATAGATTGGGGTTGTGAGAAATATTCATAATGGAACACAAAACCAGGTAAAATCTGCCTCATTTTGGATTTGGCTGCAAATCTGAAACTTGCTGAAAGTTCACAGAAAGGTGTTTCAGGGTTTCAGACTTCTTCAAACCCATCATCTTTTCCCACAGCTGTTCTTATCCACTCCAAAGGTCCTGGGTCCCCATCTCACTTACCTACCGTAAGTTTTCTGGGGGTCAGAGCCATTGTCCAGAACCCCCACTCCCATCCTGTCAGCCTCAGAAGTCAATAATACATCCAACATTCTCCTACTGTTTTGGTGGTGACATCCATCCACAATCTTCAATGTTTGGAAAAGTAACCCAGGAGGGTCAAAGGCTGTTCTAAAAAGTCTATTTGCCCTTCATCCTGTAAAGGCAGGAAAGGAAAGCCTCCTACTTCCACTTCAGTAATGAGCCCAGGAGCTGGGTTGCCCAGAATTCCTCAGTGCAGTAACTAGGGAAAAGTGGGGTTCCTCTATAGACTCATAGACTCATAGGTCAGAAGGGACCAATATGATCATCTAGTCTGACCTCCCGCACAAGGCAGGCCACAAAACCCTACCCATACACATTTATAACAACCCCGAACCCATGACTGAGTTATTGAAATCCTCAAAAGTGAGATTTGAAGACCTCAAGCTGCAGGGAATCCACCAGCAAGCGACTCATGCCCCATGCTGCAGGGGAAGGCGAAAAACCTCCGTGGCCCCTGCCAATCCGCCCCGGAGGAAAATTCCTATAAATTAGGCCTGATAAAAATGGAGCCACCACTGAAGACACTGTAGCTTAGTAGGCAGAGTGTAAGGTCACCTGGCTTACCTTGTCTCCACAAAGACTTCTTTAAATAGTAGGGTAATCTTGGGCCTATCAGAGTAGGACACAGGGCAAAACTCATCAGGTTAACAGGAAACAGGCCAGTTTCACAGAGACTTCCATTGAAGCTTTGAGTGTTTGTGAACACAAAACTCAAAGAAGATATGAAGGGATAGAAAGAGTGTGAAGCACTGGAATGCTTAGAGGTGGTGGACTCTCCATCCTTAGAGGTTTATAAGGCCTGGCTTGACAAAGCCCTGTCTAGGATGATTTAGTTGGGGTTGGTCCTGCTTGGAGCATGGGGTTGGACTAGATGACCTCCTGAGGTCCCTTCCAACACTAATATTCTATGATTCTATAATAAGCCCAGTATATATATCCCACAGATTTAGTTTCACTGTGTGAACCAAAATTGGTAGGTTTTGCACAGGTCTGGTATATAAAGTAAATTGTATTAAGTCAATCAGTTTGCTTTTTCACTTGGAGGTGTACGCATAAAGATCAGCACAAGATCCACCTTTGACTCCGGTTTTGCTGTACTTTTTATTTCCCATTAAGTGGATTTAGCCCCTATGAATTAAAAAATTTCAGGCATATACAAAAGCAGCAAAGAACCCTCCTATAATGCAGTTCCCACCAAGAGACATAGCCAGCAATATGAAATTTATCGGCACACTTAATGGTCTGTTGCTGCCTCCACTGCCATTGTCACCACCACAATTATACCCATCTAGTGAAGTGCCAAGCTAGTAGATGATGGTAGAAGCGAGTGGGACTAGCCCTACACTATGCAAACTGTTTATTTCTTTCTCCCATGTAAGTTGAAAGTGCAAAATTAGAACAAAGTGATGGATGAACTTAAATCATATTGCTCCCCACCACATATGCATGTGACAAAGACCATGTGCCTGAAAGTTGCTTGGGCAGCCACTAGGGTAGAAGTCTGCTCATATAGCGCCACATGAAGGATAAGGGCCAAGCTTTGTTATTTATTGTATTAGACATAAAATAATTGAAATAGTTAATCAGATAACATCAGGCAGAACCCATTCTATAAAGCTATATGCATTTAAAAATGTATCTTGTTTTTGTCTCTTTCAGTATCTAATGGTCATTTATAGTTAGTGCTATTATATTACTCACACTAATTTTTTTTATTATACTACATATTCCTCCCTATTATTTGAGATTCTTTTGTATTTAATTGCATTTCTTCACTCTGTCACTCTCCCTCCTCACTAGCTTAAGAACTAACTACGCAAACTTCATTCCCTGTTCCCAAAGAACTCTCCTTCCTTTCTCAATGATTTAGTCTCCTTTTCCATTATCAATCCCTCCTTCTCTCATGGATGAGATGTTTACTGTTGCTAACTATAAGTTATTTGTTAGCTGTTGCTAAACCCTCAGCAGTTTCCAATGCCTATCTTCCAACTATCCTGTAGAAGCCCCTCACCCCTACATCTCAAGTTTAGTCTCTGTGTTCAGAAAGCTGGCCACTCTTCAGAACAGTACAAACCTGCAAAACATCCCTGTAAATGCAATGCTGGCATAGGCAAACATTCTTTCTCTCTCTTTGCCACAAAATATCCCAAGGGTCATTTTTGGGTGGTAAAGCGTCCGTGGCAGCAAGACAGATATTGTGAAGAGGGAAATGTGCTACTGTGACAGAGGGTGGAGGAGTAGTCCAGATGCCCTGAATAGATCTAGATAAATAATTTGTAATAAAGAAATAATCTAATGAATTGAGATTCTTTCCATTAGTAAACTGACCATGATCAATTTTCTCAAATCTCTCTCTTTTTTGAAGTTATTTGCTGAATAGTTTCTGCAAATAATTCTTGGACTATGAATCAAAGGCAGATCATTGGAAGTAGTTGATATTAGATATTAATTTTCTCTGGACACAAGAGTTTATGATATTTTGTTCATTGATTGAATTATCATAATTTCTAGAGCCAGGGTTCCAATAGATTCTTACAGTTATGTATTCAAAGTTTTCTTTCCAGAAATATTCTGCAATATTTCATTAGGGTTTGGTTCCACGAACATTTCTACTAGTAAATTCAGTTGCTAGACTATTTGCATACAACACAAAAGAACCATGAATGCAAATGTCTGTGTTGTTATTGTATTTCTTACAAATGAAACATTTGGAATTCTCATCTTGACATCATCTGTAGAGCTAGTTGATCTAATTCTTCCACGATGTTGTAAAACAAAATAATTCTTAACTTACTTTATATATTACTGACATCATCATAATTTAGCACAGTTATTGATCAATACCTCACATTACAGTAAATATAGTCTTACATGGACACTTTTAAAAAGTGTCTCGCTCTAAGCAAGGGATTCTTGTATAGACAGGATATTTGGTTTACTATGCATTTTCAAAATAGAAACATAAATATTTATTATAAATATAAATCTGGAGATCTTAGCTTTACTATAATCAGTGAGATGTATACCACCAGAAATAACAGTATATTCATGATATCTGACTACAAAATAAATACAATTGGGTGGATACTCCATGAAGATTCAGCCCCTTGCACGGCTCAGCCTGGAAAGTGTTGCAGAATGGAGAGCAATTTTGGCTAGACTCTACTGACACAGGGTCCTTTACAGACTCTGAATTATTAGTGTAAGTTAGAGTAATTCTTAGAGGGACCAGGACTAACACAGAGCCCCACCCTCATGTGCCACCCTTGGGAACTGGGCCATAAGAGAAAATCTGGCCTGGAATTTCCAAGGAATTCTTGTTTAACAAAGTGAAACACAGGGTTTACACTTAAAAATATATGGGCAAAATTTTGAAAAGCATCTTGTGACTCAAGTGCCAAACTTCTATTTTCAAAGATAACTTGGTCACATAGGTCTCTAAGTTCCACTAGCTTTTTAAAAAATTGCCCCCAAATTAATTGGGTATGATTCATTGTCATTTATTTTACTGACAAACTACAGTTTATTCTGATAATGTGCCAATTTGCCTGCATACCATAACTGTTAAATGGTACTTGATTTTATTAACATGCCACGCCCCCACTCTCTCCCCCAATGATTTAGAATACTACAAATCTGCCAGTAAAAAGCTGGGTAATGGGCACATAGAATTTAATTCCTCACGCTGGCTTTATTCATTTCCTAAGTCATTGGAGTATAGTTATTGATTAAGACAAATAAACACTATCTTTCACAGCTACATTTAAGTCATATATTTAAATGCATTTATACCACTAATATGGGAATTTATACAAAGAGGATCCAGTCTCCAGGAGACAAACTATGTCATTTTCAGGGTAAAAAGCTGTAGTTCTCCTGGGCTCTCTTCCAAGTACACTGCGCATACTTATTGTCTGATGCTGCTAAATGTTGAAAATATAGAGTGATGACACAGCTACATTCATAAGATAATGTTGTCACTGCTATGATAGTGCATTTATCACAGAGCAATATCAGACGGATTACTTAGAATACTAAAACAAAAGGGAGAAGTAATGCAGTATTGCAATAAACACTGTATAATAGTCACAGGTAGACAATGGCTTCCTCTTGCTAATAATATAATTGCTAATAACAATCACTAGAACTTTAAAAGATATTTTGATTTTGCAACATAATAATTAAATATATGTATTTTGGTTGGTGGAGTAACCTCTATTTAAAAGGGTCAAATTCTGCATCTCTTACAACCTCATTGACTTCAGTAAAGCTGCCAAAAACCTAAACTGACACATTCAGGATGAAAATGGATGCCTAAAATTAGGCTCCTTAATCCATGTTTGGACAGTCAAGTTAGTGGCCTCATTATCAGAACAACTGAATGCCCAGTAGTTCCCATTAACATATATATAATTTTAGGCACTTTTTAAAAAATATACTAGCCAGTATTTTTAAAAGTTATATATAAATGAGGGAAATATAATAAAATACATATAAAATATAACCAACTGGAGTCCTTACAGATTTTCAGTGAGAAGTTGAGAGTGAGGACTGAAAGAGAGGGTTCTGTTTAATACAGTCCAATATGTCCTTATACAGTCAAATCTCAGTTTCCAAAAAATACCATATATAATAGTCTATGGGTAGAATCCTAAATAATTATTTTATAGATTCACAGATTCTAAGGCCAGAAGGGACCATTATGATTATGTATTCTGAACTGCTGTATAACATAGGCCATAAAACTTCCCCAAAATAATTCCTAGAGCATAACTTTCATAACAACATTCAATTTTGATTTAAAATTTGTCATTGATGGAGACTCCACCATGACCCTGGGAAAATTGCTTAGATGCTTCTTTGGCCTGGTCTACACTTACCTTTACGATTCGGCGGCAGTCGACGGGAGATACACAAGTGACATAAACTACCGGGGTGGTTTTCCTTCGTCGCTTGCTGGATCGACTGAGCAAGTCTACACAGACCACTCAGTCGATCCAGAGCAATCGATCTGACGGTGGCGAATGTGCTGCCTTCAGTGTAGACCCAGCCCTTGCTGCTGTTTCCCTGCGCTTTTTCCTCCATTGCCTTCTCAGGCTTGCTTTCTTCAAAATTCCTCAGGGGTTGACACTTTTTCCAGGACTAGCATCCCAGGTCTTATTCTTCCTCCGCCATCTCACTGCTCCCAGAAAGTGCCTGCAGACTCTCCCTGCAGCCTCCTACTTCTACAAACTTCCCCTCTTTATAATCCTTTCCCAGCTTCTCTCTCAGCTGGACTTCTATTCCAGTTAGTGTTTATAATTCCCTGAACCATCCTTCAGGTGCAACTGTGAAGGCTGATAGGCTCCTTTTAGGCCACCTTAAAGAGCTGGTGTGCAGTGAACACCCCATTGCAAATACAATTAGTGCTGAGGCACACAGTAATGTGTGGTGAACTATATTATTGTGCTATTGCAAATAAACAGCCAATTATCAACTGTAACATGACAACAAGCTGGATCTCTCCATGCACATAAAGCACTGGTTAGTTTTATCAGTTCTATCATTTTTGCTTGACTGCATCTTAGTCAATATTATTGAATAACCAGTTATAGTTTGAAGGGCTGTTAACACACAGTTCATTGGCCACATATTTTCAAGGCAACATGTTATTGTTTTTTTCCAGAGTGTCTCTGTATTTTATATACATAGATATGGTTTTATATTGACCACCATACAACAGTAGCACTTTTACAGCCTGCAATTTTAGAACAGGCTGGGAAAAAATTATTTCTGGTCACAAATGCATGGGCAGCTAGCCCTTCAAATTTGGTTGTTCAACAAGAAAATGTTGTTTTGCCATGTGGGAGCTATAGGTTCATTCTCTCAAGTAAATGAAATGAAATGTTGTGATTTTCTAAAAAGCTTTTCTCATTTCTTGGACCATCTTGGCAGAATAACAGTTGCAAAGAGACAAGATAGGTGAAGGAATATCTTGAACTTGCATTAAATCTTGGAATGTGCTTGGCTGAGTATATGTACACAGGCTTGTTTTGATTAAGTTGATTGTAGAAAACCCACATGCTATCACTAGAGTGCTGCAGGACAATGAGAACAGTATTTCCACCAAGAAGAAAATATCCTGAAAGGCAGTAGCCTCTTGGTTGCTGATTCCGCAATATAAGCATAATTTCAGAGGTAATCAATGACACAGGACACATTCCTTTTCTCCTAACTCAATACCTATATAAAGAGATCTAGGTGATTATCATTTCGTACATTGCCAAATGGACTGGGTTTATTTCTTCACTAGATCAAAGTGTGGACTCAAAACACTAACACAAAATGCATGACGATTGCCATAATCTAGTGAATCAAAGGGCCAGATCTTCACGCAGGATGTGGCAGGAGACTCAGGTCTCCCTCACTCCCAGGACAGGCCCTAACCATGGGACTATTAGCTTTTCTAGGTTCGGGGGTTCTTTTTTTCCTCCTGCCACCCCCCCAACATATACATTTGACCATCAATTACTTTCTGGTCCTGAGAAACTTTCCTGACAAAATTTTAATAGAAATTGACACAGTTCCATGAAAAGTTTATGACTAATCAACGTTTTCTGACATAAAAATGTACAGCTGAAAAATTCCTGACCAGTTCTAATTTTTTATCAGTCACTGGTAAATTTGCAGATGGACAAAGACTGGTGAATTGATAAATAATGAGGAGGACAGGACAGTTATACCCTTAATTTTGGCATTTTCTAATTTTTGAGTACTTGACTTTGCACTTAATGTTCTTTTAACTTAATTTTTTATGTGATATAGACTGATATATGTGATATATGGATGCAGTTTTAATGTCCTTATAAAACACTCCAGTAATAGAAATTCTTACAAAAGTGCTGTAAATGACAGAATAATAAGCACGCTTGCAGAGAATGGTCATGCAGATAGGTATTGAGAGCTTTTCACTACATCTTTTGTAAGAGAAGCTGAATTGTATCTTCTATCAAAGATTCAAACTGTAAGATCCAAACTTTTCAATAAAAAGTGTTACTCAGGATCATAACTTTATTTGTGACTATTTCTTGTGCTAAATTAAAGATTAAAAAACGATGTCTTTAGATAGGAACTAAGGCTTTTGTGGGAGATCTTGGGGGCTTTCCAAGCCAGATGAAATTAGACAGATTATTCAAATTACGGAAAGTTTGGGCCAAACTTTTTAAGGGAATCAGGCCTAAAGAGTAAAGGAGCCTAGGAGCAGTCTTCATTTTCAACATTTCAGTTTTATCTACAAATGGGTATATGCTGTTTTCTCCATTGCTTCAGGGGTATTTCACGTTAATCCTCTATGTTAGAGGTAGTTTTGTTTTTATTTTGGTCTGGGATGAGAAAGATATTTGTGAAGGTTTTTCTGTTTACTGTGGTCAAAGTGTTGGCTGAGGTGTGTGCAGATGGATCTATCCATTTTTAAGGACATTTGTTTATTTACACCCCCAAGTTACTGAAGATTCAGAGCTGCTGAATCAGGCAGCAACTTACTGCAAACTGGGAACTACGATACCCTTAAGGTTAGTGAGTGAGAGGGTGTGGTATATAATCTTCATACAAGAGGAATTTACATTTCGCAGAGGAAAAACGTAGTTACTTACCAGTAACTGTTGTTCTTCGAGATGTGTTGCTCAGATGCATTCCACTTAGGTGTGTGCGCCCACGTGCACAGATCTGTGGAGAACTTTTCTAGCAGCCCCTGCAGGGGCCGGTCCCAGCGCCCCCTGGAGTCCCGCCCTTATGCGGCGGTACACATAGCGCGACCAGCCCCTCCCCTCCTCAGTCCCTTCTTTCTGCCGACTCCGACAGCGGGGACGGAGGGTGGGTGTGGAATGGATCTGAGCAACACATCTCGAAGAACAACAGTTACTGGTAAGTAACTACGTTTTCTCCTTCGAGTGATTGCTCAGATGCATTCCACTTAGGTGATTAGCGAGCCATACCTTGGAGGTGGGTAGGAGTCAACGGCGAGCTGCCCTCAGCACGGCCCTGCCGACTCACGCGTCGTCCCTTGACTGCTGGACGACAGCATAGTGCGCAGCAAAGGTGTGCACCAAAGACCAGGTGGCAGCCCTGCATATGTCATCCAGGGGGACCCTTTCCAGGAAGGCTGCCGACGCGGCCTGGGCCCTCGTCGAGTGAGCTGTCACCACTCCTGGGAGCCGGACGCCTGCACGCTCGTAGCAGAGCCGGATGCAGGCGGTGATCCACTTGGCGATGCACTGGGCGGAGACCAGGGAGCCTCTCATCCTCTCTGCCACCGCGACGAAGAGCTGCGTGGTCTTTCGGAGCGGCCTCGTCCTGTCTAGGTAGAACGCCAGCGCCCTCCTCACATCGAGGGTGTGCAGTCTCCTCTAGTCCTCGGACCCATGCGGTTTAGGAAAAAACACGGGGAGGAAAATATCCTGGTTACAATGGAACCTGTAGACTACCTTAGGCAGGAACGCTGGGTGAGGCCTAAGCTGAACCTTGTCCTTGTAGAACACGGTATAGGGGGGCTCCGAGGTTAAGGCCCTTAGCTCAGAGACCCTCCTGGCCGAGGTAATGGCCACGAGAAAAGCCACCTTCCAGGAAAGGATCATCATTGGACAGGTGGCTAAGGGCTCAAAGGGGGGACCCGTTAGCCTATCTAAGATCAGGTTCAAATCCCAGGGAGGCACCGGGTCACGGACCTGCGGGTAAAGCCTCTCTACACCCCTGAGGAACCTCACCGACATGGGGTGGGAGAACAGGGACCGTCCCCCCATCGGCTGATGGAACGCCGAGATGGCCGCCAGGTGTACCCTGAGGGAGGCCAACGCTAACCCCTGTAGCCTAAGCTGCAGCAGGTAATCCAGGACAGCCTGCACGGGGGACGTACCAGGGGTTACGCCCCGCGACTCCACCCAGCAGGTGAACCTCCTCCACTTGGCCCTGTAGGCGAGCTGCGTGGAGGGCCTCCTGCTTCCCAACAGCACGCCTTGAACCTGCTCCGAGCAGGTTCTCTCCTCCTCCGTCAGCCAGAGAGCCTCCAGGCTGTCAGGTGCAGGGAGTCGAGGTTGGGATGCAGCAGGCGACCGTGGTCCTGGGAAAGCAGGTCCGGTCTCCTCGGGAGCTCGATCGGGGGAGCGACCGACAGGTCCTGAAGCAGGCAAAACCAGTACTGCCTCGGCCACGCTAGGGCGATCAGGATGACCTCCGCTCTGTCCCTCTTGATTTTCAAGAGGACCCTGGGCAAGAGAGGGAAGGGGGGAAACGCGTACAGGAGCGCCCCCGTCCATTGGAGGAGAAAAGCGTCCGAAACAGAGCCCGGCTCGCGTCCCCTTAGTGAGCAAAACTGCGGGCACTTCGTGTTCCAGGCCGATGCAAACAGGTCCAGACGGGGAACACCCCACATGCGGAAAATCCTGTCCGCCACCTCCGGGTGGAGAGACCAATCGTGCTGGGGTAGAAACGACCTGCTGAGGCGGTCCGCCTCGTCGTTCCTGACCCCCGGCAGGTGAGAGGCGGTTAAACAAAAGTTGAACTTCACCGCCAAGTCCCAAAGTCAAAGCGCTTCCTGGCACAACACCGAGGAGCGCACCCCCCCTTGTTTGTTGATATAGTACATTGCAGTGGTATTGTCTGTTAACACCTGCACCATTCTCCCCAATAAAGAGTGGCGAAACACTTCGCAAGCTAGTCTGACTGCCCTCAGTTCCCTGACATTGATATGGAGGGCAGCCTCTCCCTGGGACCAAAGTCCCTGCGTGGTCAGACCACCGGTGATATGGGCTCCCCACCCCAGGTCTGATGCGTCCGTGATCAGCGTGACCGAGGGGGTGGGAGCCCTGAAGGGGATCCCTTCCAACACAGTCCCGGGGTCCAGCCACCAGTTCAGTGACCCCAACACCGCAGGGGGCACCGTTACCACCTTGTTCAGAGCATGCCTGCTGGGCATGTACACCTTGGACAACCAACCTTGGAGGGGCCTGAGCCTGAGGCGGGCCAATCTCACTACGTAGGTGCACGAGGCCATGTGGCCTAACAGCTGCAGGCACTGCCTGGCTGTTGTCGTGGGGCACCTCTGAAGTTGCGATATTATTGCCGTCATTGCCTCGAACCTCGAGCATGGGAGGGAGGCTATGGCCCGCACCGAGTCTAGGTGGGCCCCTATAAAGTCTATACGTTGCACCGGACACAGCGTGGACTTCTGCTCGTTTATGAGCAGCCCCAGAGCTTGGCAGGTGGTCTGGACGAAGGAGACCGCCTCGCGAACCTGCGACTTGGTCTTGCCCCTGATCAACCAGTCATCCAGGTAGGGAAAAATCTGGACCCCCCTGCGCCGCAGGAAGGCCGCTACCACCGCCATACACTTGGTGAACACTCTGGGGGAGGAAGACAGGCCAAAGGGCAAGGCCGTAAATTGGTAGTGGGCACCAGCTACCATAAACCTTAGGAACCGCCGATGGGCGGGAAGGATGGAGACGTGAAAGTACGCATCCTTCAGGTCGAGGGCGGC
>ML675624.1:61068494-61113560 GCA_007922155.1 Mesoclemmys tuberculata | reverse complement strand
ACAGCCGCCTCGTCTGGTGAGGACGAATAGGATGGGTGGCGGGGTCCTGAGGAGGGGCCCTCCCCAGGGTCCTCCTCCTCTTCCTCCCCAGAGGGAAGGTCACCCTCCTGCACCGAGGGTGCTTGTTGTGTCTGGGTGACAGAGGCAGGGGCCGACGTAGTTCCCTGCCCCAACTGAGCTGCCCACTGGGCCCACATCGGCCACTGTCAGGGTGCCTGTGGCCAGCTCAGAGGCGGCACCGGTGCCGAAGGCCAAGCCGGTGCCGCAAGAGTCGATGTCGGCACCGCTGTTGGAAGAGCCGGTGCCGACTGAAACTCCGGTGCCATCTGCGGTGCCGTCTGCGGTGCCGCCTGCGGTGCCAGCTGCGGTGCCGGCTGCAGTACCTGTTCCTGAAGCCGGGCTGAACCCAAGTCGGAACAACGTCTGCGACGACGACGTCAAGCAGAAGCGCTCCGGGACCCGCCACGCGACGATCCCGAAGAGCGGCTGCGTCTACGGTGCCGACGAGGCGACTCCGAAGACGACGAGCGGTACCGAGGGGATGATTTCCGACGCCTCTTGGATGGTGCTGGGGAACGGTGCCGAGAACGCTGTCTCGGTGCCGAGCCGGAACTCGACGACGAAGAGGAGCGGTGTCGGGACTCGGAACGGTGCCGGGACCTAGAGCGGTGCCGGGAACGGTGCCGCGACGCGTCGTCCGAAGACGAAGATGGAGAGGAGCTTCCCAGCTCGACTCTCCGGCGTCGGGTGGTGGGCGGCCTATCCCCCGTTGGGGCCGCCCACCCTTCGGGGCCCCCCATCGCGGGTTTGCCCCGGGAAACAGGTCCTGACTCTCTCTGGCGAGAGAGTGCCGGAGGCGTGGGCAAAGCCAGCAAGGCCTGTGCCGCCTCGAACGCCTCTGGCGTCGAAGGAACCTGTGCAGGGGGTCCCCCACTCACAGGAGTCGGGGGAACCTCCCTGGTCGGTGCCGGTGCAGGGCCCGGTGCCAAAGCAGGGGCCGGCGGCACGTCGGTCAGGAGGATCACCTCCGAGCTCGACCCGGCCGCTCCTGCGGTGCGGGGGAGCGCTGCAAGCGCGGGCGGCGCTTCTTCTTGCTCGGCACCGAGGCCCCCGGTACCGGAGGCGCACTCCGCACCGACGAGACGCTCGGTGCCGGAGTTGTCCGCGAAGGCTCGGAAGCCGGACTCAAGGCAGACTCCATTAAAAAGGTCCTAAGCCTCACCTCCCTCTCCTTCTGAGTCCGAGGCTTAAAGGACCTATAGATGCTGCACCGATCGGTACGGTGCAGCTCCCCCAGGCACCGCAAGCAACGGTCATGGGGGTCGCTGGCTGGGAAGGCCTTACCACAGCCAGCACATGGCTTAAAGCCCGGCGAGCCCGGCATAGCCGGGTCGCCGTGAGCCCGAAGGCTCCCTAAACTAACTAACAACCCTCACTAACTGTAAACTAACTGAGTTCGGGATGAACTATTAAGCTAACTACTCACTTTAAGGAGAAATAAAGCCTGTTCGAAGAGCAGGGGTAGTTCTCAACCGACTGTCACGGGCAGAAAGAAGGAACTGAGGAGGGGAGGGGCCGGTCGCGCTATATGTACCGCCGCATAAGGGCGGGACTCCAGGGGGCACTGGGACCGGCCCCTGCAGGGGCTGCTAGAAAAGTTCTCCGCAGATCTGTGCACGTGGGCACACACACCTAAGTGGAATGCATCTGAGCAATCACTCGAAGGAGAACTGTGATGTTTGCCACTGAATGATATCTGATGAATGATATCTGTTCTTTGTTGCAAGGTGGACAGACAGCCTTATCTGATGCCCCTTTCTCAAGAAAAGGCAGATGAGTTCAGGCCAGGAGCAGTTATAATAGGCATCAGTTTATTCTCTAATTATATCTTGCTTGAAATTGAGGACACAAAATTCTGGAAGCATCATGGGAGAATGGCCTACAGGATCTGTAGCTGTATTATTTATCCTCCATCTGAGGGATGTGGCCACATGGTTTCCTGATGCACAAATCACACAAAACCAAAATTGTGTCTTGCAACTGACATAACTTAATCTACCTATAATATTCAAGCGAAAACTTTCCAAAACCCCACAAAAAGTGATCCTACATTTCTCATAAGCCATGTTATTAAGCGTGATAGGCTAAATTTAGTTTATCTTCTTTCCCAACATTTGTTTATCAGAACAATCCACTCTCGACGAATGAAAGTTAAAAATTTCAGAAATGTTCTCTTGTAGGCTATATTGATTTCATTTCAGTAAAAAGATCCTTATACATGGCTCTAGGTATCCTAATATAAAATACAACAAAAATGCCAGCAGCATTAAAATTATAATTTAGAGAAGGACTCAGGTAACAGAGGTTCATTTATATCTAATTTAAAGGTATGTCTACACTGAAGCTGGAGGTGTAATTTCCAGCTGGAGCTGACCAACCCATGCTAGCACTGATCAAGCCAGCATGCTAAAAATAGAAGCATAGCTACAGTAATATAAGCAGTAGGATAGGCTAGCTGCCGAGAATGCACACCTAAGGATTCAGACAGGATTATTGTCAATATGGTTAGCCCTTCCGGTTGCTTGTGCTGTCACAGTTACACTTCTATTTTTAATGTAGCTCGATCAGAGCAAGTGTGGATATGTTTATCCGAGCTGGAAATTACGCCTTCAGCTTCAATGTAGACATACCCAAGGGATTCGCAATTTTCTTCTCCTCCTGCAAAGAAATTCTAGTTTCTCTGATTCAGCTTCCCATGTGATTATAAAATAAGTTACCCTCAGATGCATTCCTGAACCCACTGTACCCTGCCATCTAAATAATTTATCTCTGAAACACATGGATGCCAATGTTGTGCTGGCCAATGCTGATGTGTTACATTGTCTCCATTATTCATCTTCCCCAGTAAGCATGACCAAGTGCAGTGAAGAACACAAGTTGAACTCCTGGCCTCAAAGAAGTCAATGGGATCAGGATTTTACTCTTGGAGTGTTTATGGGGAATGAAATCAGTTTAGTGTGATGTGAAATGCACATTGTTGTTGCTCATCCTATGTCTAACACAAAATATTGTAACAGTCTAATGGATCCCAACTGGATCAGTCAGTTAACCTCAGAAAGTCTGCAAGCTTCTGGATACGGAGCCACTTACATGCCTTGCTATCACACATGCTTTGGATGTACTGCCTGATTGTCCCCAAGTGAACAACCAACTACATGTGCTCAGAGTAATGGGGTAAATCAGTGCCTCTTTCTGTTAAACTGTGCCCATACCATCTTCTCTTTCAAATAATGCATCCTCACAGCTCTTAACATATACAAGAGTCTTCAGGTATGTCTACACTGCAGTGTAGGCCTGAGCTCAGATTCAGGCTTGAGCCCAAACTCCCATTCTGTCTAAACACAAATCTCTCAGACTTGGGGCTTGGAATAGGGTCCTAGGACCCTGTGGGGACAGAGGTTCTGAGCTTGAGTGAAGCCAGGACCCAAGATTTGGGCCGTATAACTTGGCAGCACATACACAGCCCCCCTTCCCCATTTTGGATCCTGAGGGTCTGCCAGAAGTATCCCACAATCCCATGGGACAACTTCCTTTGTCTTCTGTATCCCAAAAATCTCCAATAGACTTCAATGAAAACGGAAACAGCCCCCCTTGGTGTAGTGCAACAAGTTGGTAAGTCTGTGTTTAATGCTTCCATTGTCTTCTGACCATCAAGATGCAAACACACGAGTGGAAAGCCTTCTGTTTGCAATGGAGACAGACCAGAACAAGCCTTTCACAAAGCACGCTGCTTCATGGTCACAGGAGCATGGCCAAATTTTGGTAAATCTCTGGTGCAAGGCCAGCAAAACAGTGAACTTTAGCAAGAATACCAGGAACGACCATGCATACTAACAAAAAGCAAAGAAGATGGCAGCGTTGCAAATTTATTGGAGCAGTGGCCAGCACAGGGAGTGGATTAGTGGCCCAAGACTGAGCACAGGAGACAGAAAACAGAACCACACCTCAGACACCTCACTGACATTATGCCCATTTTATGAGGCATTTGATCAGGTGCTGGGCACTGCGCCAAGCTCAGAGCCAATGGTGATGCATGATGATCTGGTCAGCTGGGATGGTGCCCTCCTGGCTCTCGAATCCAGCATGAGGACTGATGGGAGCCAGCAGTAGGTGCCAAGTGAGAACTATGAAGTCACTCTCTTGCTTAAGCCAGTCCCAGGGGAGGCTTTGGAGCAGAAGCAGCAGCACATCCTGGGGCCATACTTGAAGGATTTGTGTGATGCCCCCCCTGAGGAACAGTCCACCATGGAGCCTACAGCAGACACCGAAGGGACAGAAGCTGTACCTTAGCCCAGTAAGTGCCTGGATCCATTTTAATGTTTATTAATACAGTGATGGGAGGGATTTCCACTCTATGAACCAATGCAAGAATTATGAGAAGCTCCAGTTAGCAGTGCATGTCCGCTAATGGCGGATTGCATGCCAGCACCTTGGCGTTCCCATGCCCCTTTCCCATCCCACTATCTGGAGTTCATGACAACAACGGGCAAATGCAAACAGTAAAAAGTACCTTCTAAGTGAATTTTTATGGGAAAGGCACAGATTTTAGCTAGGGCCATTCCTGTTTCTTAAAAACAACCTTACATTATCATGCCTGTAAACATGCTAGTGGGTAACCACTCGATGGACTATCAAGCCACCTGGAGACAGTGAACTGTGGGGTGGGAGGGAAGATGGAAAAGTGCCCCATTTACAAATCTAACCCATTTCAGTTAAACGTAGTCCAAGAATAACAAAATCAATTATCCCAAATGTGACTCGAGTTGAAATTTTGTCCAGGAATGTGCAGGGGTTGGGGGACCCAGGAGCGGTAGGCTGTGCAGGTCTGTGTGTTAGTATGCAGCTGTATCAGGCTAAGCCATGTGGAAGCTAATGAAGCATCCTATTGATTCCCTCATGGATTCTGACCCAGTCACAGGTGCTGATAGCTGCAAACTTTCCCTGAAGCAGGAACTCCATATAAGTAGTCACATATTAGGGAAGGGTGTATTTCCCAGGTTACTCTGATGGCTGGCCAGCCCTTTCCAATCACACGTGCTGGTCAGTCACTAAACGTTTGAATGCTTCAGTTGCATTCTTTACAAGTTTCTCAGCATCAGCTTGGAATAACATCTCCCTTTGCCAGTCAGACATCATGGGAACTGTTATGTCCTCCAAAATATGGAAGGCCTGAAATGACATGGCTTTCATAGAATGTCCATGGCCCCCTCTCCCGCCCACACACACCCCAATGCAAGTAGTTCTGCAATTTTTAGAAATCAAAAAGCAGCTTTGAATTTTTAAATTTACCATTGTCTCTGCACTTCTTTCACTGCAACTAACCCAGCTGTGTTCAAGGAACTTCTGAAGCCTGATGCATCCCTCTCACAATATGGTGTAGTTCAGTCTGGAAAAGTATCATTTTATGTCCTTGAAATTTCACAAGGATTTTTCTGTGCTCCCACACTGAGCCATTTGAGACGATATCTGTCTGTGTCTTGTCCTGTTCCAAGCCCCTCGACCTCAGCTGGCTGCAGGACTTCTGCAGCTTGTGGACACTGCAGCAGAAACCTGGGGCAATGAACCTTCACAGACCATTCCAATAGGAAGCATTTCCATGACAAACTTATGGCCGAAGTTCTAGAGAAGGCCATCAAGCAGGTCCAGTGACAAAGAGTAAAGTCATGGTGAGAGGCAAGAGGAAAGGCTCATGCTGGCTGCATAGCTTGAGGGCAGGCTTTCAGCGCAGGAACAGGCACTTGCTTTGCAGTTCCTGGAACAGGAATGGCGGCTAAGGGAGGAGGACAGAGCTCAGAAGAACAAACTGTTTGAGTGGCTGCTATCACTAATGGCTGCCGGAGTATGGCATTCTGCTGCATCACCAACACCACAGCCTGAGTCCCATGTGCAGTATCCTGTGATGCATTCCAGCCACAGCTTGGAAGACTCCATGCAATTGGGCCCTATGAGTAGCTTTGCCTCATGTAGCCCTCCACATTGACCCCTCCCCTGTGGATGCATCCACCTCCTCCCCAAGTGCCAAGTAAGCAGCAAATGCGAAAAGAAGAACAGAGGGCTCGGGGTCATGCAACAGTACGGGATTTCTGTCTTGTGCATGGTTTTACGGTTGGTACTTGTTCATGCACCTTTTTTTTTAAGGTTTTGTAGTTACTGGTGTGTTGGTGTGGAAATGACAGCTGACCTGCCCGGCAATGGGTGAATGTTTATAAAGTTTTTTTTCAACAAGAATGTTCATTGCTATGATTGCATCACATCAGGCAAAGTGTAAATAAAATAAAAAAAGCTAAACACATGACGAGGGACAATTAAAAATTAGCATGTGAACACTATTCATCTACAGTCAGGTACAACAAATCATACTTCAATCACTTCCTTACATTAATCCCCACCAGCTCCAATTTCATAAATTGTCATGTCATCCATAAATGCATTGCACTGCAGTCAAGTCCTTATCCCTAACCACACACTGAAACCACCTACAATTGATCAGCCCCATCACAACCTCCCAAAATCACATTCTTAAAATTACTATTCCCACTCTTCCACTGAGCCATGCAAATCCATATTGTGGAAGCACGAAACATCCCTGACTTCTGTTGCCTAGGTGAATCCAGTTCCAGCTGTGGTAGGTGTCTTTTCTGGCTAAGCTCATTGATTCAGTGGCCCCTCACTGTCATAGGTCCATTCAGGGGGAAATGGCTCACCTTTGGAGTCACAAAGATTGTGAAAAGCAAAGCAAGCCACAGTAATGCAGACACCACTGATAACACTGGCACCCAAATGAGTCTTTAGACATCTCCAATGGGGATAATAACTACATTTACGATAATGTCATTGGTGTGAATAGTGTCCCAAACACTTCCAGCCTGTCCATGAATAGACTCATGATCAGCAAAAATACCCTGGCATCATGGATTGTCCCAGTGCAACTCACACGGACATTTATAAATCACCCTCTGTGATCCACAAGGGCCAGCATAATAATGGATTATGTACTCAAGTGCCCACTGAGAAGAGCACATTATGGGCATAAGAGTCCAGTCAGTGGCCCCACCACAATTTGGAAATTCCATTCTCTCAAAGCCAGCAATTTCTTCAGGAATATCTTATGCCTGCTACCTTGGGGTAACCCGACATAGTATTGTCTCAGGAACCTCCACCTCCAGTTTACCTACAGCGAATTTTCCAACACCAAATTGGCTGGCAATGGACCCACAGCAGTCTGGGGTAGTCACCTTCCAAACTGTCATAGCAACCCGCTTCTGGACAGACAAGGGTGCCCTCACTCATGTCTTGTTATGCTGGTGGGTCATGGCAAGCTGCTCACAAAGCCCCAGAAATGTAGATTTCCTCATGCAGAAGTGCTGGACCCACTGCTGGCCATCCTAGGTCTGCATGACAATGTAATGCCACCAATCTGTGCTTATGGTCCTGCCCCAGAAGCGCTGGTCTACGTGGGGGACATCAGTGGCTATATCGAGCATCATAAGCAGCATCAGTCAGTTCAAGTCTGCCATGCCTGGGTATTCATACCTCCTTTGCTTTCTCCATCTCAAGCTCTGTCAAATGCCTTTAGTGGATCAGAAAATGTTGTCAAAATGTCCAGAAGTGTCTCACAGAAGCTATGCCCGTTTTCTGACACAGGAGTGAAAATGCAAGCAAGAGAAGTTCTTCAAAAGATGCTTCCTCCATGTAGCCAGCTCTGGTAGCTAGGAGCACACAGACCATAATGATGGTTTGACAGGATCTGCTGGTGGGCTGTTCAAACATCTTGTAATATGTCGGGTGGACAGTCAAGTTTTCCAACAGTGCACCACAGTCAAAGGGCTAGAGTGGCCACATTTCATGAGGGCAGTGGGGAGACTGAGATATGGCTGGTTTGATTTGGGTCTGTATGCTGCAGTAGGCACTTCAGAGCTTCAGGTTCAAACCCAGTTTAGAAAATTCTTAATGTAGGGTTGACAACCAGTGTAGTTGCGCAAGCCCTGGGTTCTCTAACCCAGGGTCAGTTGACTCAGATCCCACTCGCTCTAGGTGTACAACATTGCAGTATCAACATACTCTTACTGAGTCTTTAGGAAGATGCATCTCCTCCTCCAATCTTGGCATATCGATCATATTTTTACATCTACCTTTATAATGGAAAAATATTACCCTCTAGGAGAGGCAATGTGGACAAATTCTCCCAGTTCTGTAGAATATTTTAAGGCTGTAAAAGCCCTTTAATGATCATATATTATGATGTCCAGTCCTCTAACTCCATCTTCTCTCCTGCATTCTTTTCCCCCCTCATTCTTCCTGCTTTTTATATTTCATTTTATAGAGCTTCAAAAAGGCATTGACTGTTAGCTTGCACTCCACTCCAACATAATTCATTTCTCCCCTTTGTTAAAGGTTTTCTCCCCACTCCCAGTAACAAATAAACTGGGAAGCAAAGTCTTTTATTAGGCTTTTGCTCTATGTCCAGGATTTCATCCCTGGGGAGTAAAGCAGAAAAATAAAGAAGATGGTGGAGATTTTGTGGCTATATAAGAGCTTGCAAAGAATGTTTTAAACTTTGATAAGGGCTAACAGTGGTCTCTGGGAATTGGTTTCATTGGAGTTTAATGTTCATTGTCTTTTTTATTTTTCATTGTAGAGCAAATAGACAAATAATGAATGTTTTGTGCTATCTACAGTAAATGATACTGCACATTTTCCTTCTATCTGGAGACCTCACTGTTTATGGTTTCATTATTTTTTGACTATCTGTCTGCTACAAGAAAAATAACATCCTTGAAGAATAAGCTTTCATTATATTGCCTATATTAAATCATCTGCTGATTCCTCCACGTTTGGGGCTCTTTTGATAGTGCGATGACCAGTTAATTTTTGTGAAGCACCACAGAGCTTAAAAGACCTATGTAAGTGCTAAGTATTATTATATTGTAACATATGTTCTACTATGGCTCACTTAGCAGATACAGGAGAGAATCAGCATTGCCTATCTTAAACAGGACAAACCAAAACCAGGGCCATTTTTTTTCTGCCAAATGATAGTTTACAATTTTTTTTTAAGCAAGAGATTGTATATCTGTCTTCCTGTGGAATACGCCTCGTTCAAAAAATATAGATATATTTGCAGCAGCAGTATGGTTGCCCGATTGCTACCATTACACTACAAATTATTCTTCTATTCAGTTTTAATAACTCTTAGCAAGATGTCAGTCTGGTGCAGCAAATAGCATATAACTGTTCAGACTGGGCAAGCACTCCAAGAATGCAATCAAAATTCCTTATTAGGCCCGGATTCATAGAGGTGGAATTCACCCCATTCACTCCAGTACTCAGAGAACCTTAAAGCCTCAAGACAGCATTAAAGCCTCATGATGGGTTGAAAATGGATGGACCTCCTGTGCACAGCAAGGGGGCTGTATGCCAGATCCAAATAAACCAGTATAGGAGGAGGTTTGGAATGGGCTGAGAAAGGGGATATGACTATATGCCCACAAAGAGATGTGGAGAAGCAGCAACTACTGTTCCAGTCCATTGGCAGTAATATCAGTCACAGTGTGCTTCAGAGAGGTGTGTGTGAGTACGCATGTATTTTGTTGTCTCCTCACCTCTCCAATATCTCTGGAGTTCCCTTACAAAGTTGGATTATTCTTTCTTTGAGTGAATGTGTGGTGGAGGTTAAGGGCAGTGGATGTAATCGACTGTGCTTTTTAAGACTTAAGTTACCATATTTATTTACTGGGCTAAATTCAGCCCTCCATTGCACACTCCCTTTAAGTTAACAAAAACTCACATCTGGGGACAGATTTACCCTTATATGGTGTCTCTACTGTGTATTAGACAAGGGTAGATATAATGCCAAAAGATGAATGTTGACATCAGTTTCACTTTCTAAAGTTTTGCAGTGTTTTAGGAGCCATTTTTTCATTCCATATGTTAATGTCAACAGCTACTGATTATACTTCATATACAGAACAATCTTGTCAATAGCCTTCTCATATTCATTAATGGAATGGTTTCTTTAATCCATTTTGCAAATGGATCTCTGACAGAGTTGAGAGGCACAGTTTATTTATGTGGCCTTTGTGGCTATTGAGTAGCTTTTATAGGTGCTTGTGGTTTTTGTGGACTGCCACTGCCGACACATCCCCCCAAAAAACAAAAACAAAAAAACCCATAAAAATATTGGCCAATAAGGAGCACAGAATCTTGTACTAAAAAGGATTAAAACACCAACATTCCTTTTTGCATCGCTATTTCTACGTTTAGAGATCATACAATCCACACTTCTAGATTACATTTAGAGCAGTTTACCAACAACCAACATTTTATTGGTCTTGACTCAGCAAAGTACCAAACCATGTCCTTGGATGCTTATCTGAGTCAGGGTCACAGTGCTCAATATATGGCTTTTAACGGAATCCTTTTGCTTGTGTAAAATAAAGAAATTGTGACTGAAACCCAATTACCTACTATGTAGTACTACGCATGATACAGTGACTGAGTTTTTCAAATCTGTTGTTTTGGTAAGGTTGGTGATGGTTATTTGTACTATCCCATGCTTCTCACTGAATCTCTATAATCCTTGACATTGGCTCATTTCAAGCCTCTTCCTCAGAAAATGCTTGAATAGAACATGCATGTCTCATACAGATGGCCTCAGTCTGGGGTTACTGCCTCAATCTATGGGGGCGATTCTCCTCTAACTTATCTCTGTGTAAACAGTCACTGATGTAAGTGAATGGAGAATCAGGTCAATGTCATTCTCTATAACACACTCACCATCAACAGAACACCAAATCAAGCACTGAAGCATAGTTTTAATTCAAATAATGTATAAATTAAAAATATATATATCTTATTTCCTTTTAAAGATGTAACTTGGAGCTAAATGCATTTTCCAAATGCTGTTCAGGATTTAAATTTCTCTATTTACTTTGGTTTGCTTTTAATTTAACACTCAGTCTCTTACTATGTAACTGTGGCAGATTCCTGAGCTCAAACTTCTATAGAGGAGAAAAATTCTGTTCCAACACTTCTTCTACAGAAATTGCAATAGAACAGTTTTTTCAAGTCATCTTTATGCCCATTGTCTCTTATAACAACTTTAGGAAATAGATTTTCATTCCTAACCTTTCCCCTCCTGGCAAAACTGTCCTTAATAGAAAGAAAAAAATATCAGAACAACACATTCGACTTCTGCTTACAGTTTCCTGCTCCTCTGTACCTAAGAAAAAAAAACCATCCCTTTCTCCAAAGTCTGAGGCAGCATGTGCCCTGGAAACATGATACTTGGACCCTCTTTTATACTACCTTGCTAACATCAACCAATGCAACCTGCATTAGTGTTTGCAACATTAGGAGCCCTATTGCAGCTAAGGATTTCAGTGACTACAGCCATCTTTAACACTTTCTCATTTAGACTCGTTCTGAGCCGATTTCATTGGTCCAACATTAAAATTGGCTGCAGCTGTGGAGCCTGTCTGTACTACAGCTTGCAATGTCACTACCTCAGCATTGGCAATACTGGAAACATTTAAAAAATTACTTTATTGTAGGCAAGGGTTAAGTAGAACACTTTACCCAGTCAGGAAATAGTAACACACCATGTGACCAATCAAGCAGGAAGAAAGCTTTGAATATGCCAATGAACTGCCCATCAACAAGGTGCAAATCCTGACTTAGCCACAGAAATTATTCAGTGAATGATTTCAGAACATCCAACCACATTTGGGGAAAAAAAATCACTATTTAAAAAAGCAAAGTTAATTGGAGAGTAAGGTGAATAATTAATCAAAATCCCCCTCTTGCCATTGGACTCAAATTTTCAGGCCAGAAGGGACAATTAGCTCATCTAGACAGAATAATAATCTAAGTCTATTTAGAACCTTAAATTCATCAGTTCATCTTTGAAATCCTGCATCACTCATTTATAACTTTAATAAGGAAAATACCTGTCTAATCAAAGTTATGTTCAAACTAATTTAACAAGCACTATATTTATTTGACCAGAAGCCTCTCAGATTTTGCATAAACAAACAGGCAAAATATTTACTTGAATAAGAGGGATCTAACCATTTGCAGGAGTTATTTCATTAGTTATACTTAAATCTAGCATTCAGTAATTAACTGCAAAACAGTCTCCAAGTTTTGTTCGTTAAATTCTGTGTTAAATGCAAGAGGGAAAAAGACTGTATAATTCAATGTAAAAATTAGAGTTAATTAGTCCCAGCATTCTTCTTTTACATAACCTCTGTGCTGTGAAGGAAGTTATTCTGGAATATTTAACTACTGTCACTAACGAGATTGTTACACCCATATTATGATTATGGAAAAGGTTTTATTTTAATTAATCTTTAGTTTTCTATGTAATCATTGTAGCTACTTTTTGGAGCAGTATTTTAAAGAACTTGATAATATAGGACAACACAGAAGCATGCCAGCGAGGCCATGGGTTGTACATGTAAAACCTCAGGTGATTCCACCCCCGTGTCAAAGCTGGTGGCTGGGGTCACTGCAGGAGTGAAAACCCCATGAGGTATCCCTCACAGTTTCCTCTGAATTCCTCCACACACCCACACATGAAGCAGAGGTTTTACCTGAAGCATGTTTTATTAATATCATGAGAGATCCACTGTAGGTGTAAGGACATGGTTCAGAAGCCCTTTAACTCTATACTGATAACCTGGTCTCACACTGCCCTCTCCTGCCTGAACTGGCTCCTAAGCCCCCTTACAATGGGTGTGTCACAGAATGGAGGGGGATCCCCATGGGGGGTTTATTGTCCCTGTGGGGTGGGGATGGCACATGCCCCCATCTCCACTTAGATTCCCTTGCCCCAAGCGTGAATCCTAGGCCTCAGAAAATATTCCAGGGGGTCTGAGGAAAGGCAATGCTAGAGATGCGGCGTCTTCCCCACTGCTGCAAGAATGAGGGAGATCCATTAGAAGATGATCTTCTCCTTACTGCCTTGCATGAGAAGGTTGGAATGCATTTTGATGTACAAATAGGCTGACAGTGACCTTTTGGCTATATTTCAGTTTACAATGGAAATATACATACCTTCATAGAGCATAACTCTCAAATTGTTCTCTTACTAAACACCATCAAGAAACACACACCAGATCAACATTCTTCTCATCAAGAACCATCTTAAAATCTGCAAACACTTTCTATGGTATTGACACTGACTATTGTCTGGCTCCAGGGCTATCTAAGGACTTGAAGTATCCATCTCTAGATTTAAAATATATATATATTTTAATTATATTATATGTATTATATATATATTATATATATTTATATATGTATAAACTCAAAAACTATTTTGAAATCATTCAAATTAGGAAAAACCAGTATTAAGATTGCCTGTACAATCTTAATTCCCTCATACACATGCATTATGATATATTATATAATTACATACTACTTTTTTCTCTCTTTTTTTTTTTAAAAAAAGCTCTGCCTCATTCAGTGCACAGGAAATATGAAGCTATTCAATTTTTTGTTTTATTTTCATTATTCACTGTGTGACTTATCTACTGTGCACCATTCAAAATCTTCATCACTATTGTATCCTAATACTATTGTATCCCACATAAACATTAATTTATCTTCCCAAACAGCCCTGTGAATTGAGAGGATGGTATTATCCCCATTTTGCAGATAGGGAGATGAGACAAGGTAAAAAGTTACCATTAGTTTTGGGTGTTCAACTTGAGATGCATAGGACCTGAGTTTTCAGAATACTATGTGCTCTGTATATTCAAACAACTCCCATTGACCTCGGTTGCAGCTGTGCATGCTCAGCACTTCAGTGAATCAGATCTCAGCATCTCAAAACAGGCATCCAGAAAAGAGGAACACACAGTTAACGATCACCTGTGAAAAGTTTGGTTTAAGTGACTTGCCCAGTATCACGTATGAACTCTCAAGCAGAGCAGAAATAAAATCCAGTTCTACAGAGCAGCATTCACCTATCTCAAGCATAAGACCCTCCTTTCTCTTCCTGAAATCCCCTGCCTCATTCACAACACACCTTCCAACTTCTGCTACAAATGAGGCAGGTCCTATGTCTTCCTTCACTATACAAACCTGAATCTTTCCCAGAACAGGTCTGTTCCTGGGTCTGAATGAAGTAGGAGCCCTGTGAGGGGAAAATAGTATGTTGCTCATGTAAGAAAACACTATCATAATGCATATAAGCAAGGTGGTCAAACGAGGCAATCTTATTTTTGGCATTTGCTAACTTTGGAGTGCTTGACTTTACAACCTTTCTCATGTTCCTTTCCATCATATGGCATCACCTAGGTCACATCAGCAGGGCGGGAACCTTTGGGTCCACTGCACAGATCTCTGCCACTTCAAGTAATGGAGTAAGTGGTAGCAGTAATAGACTGTTAACCTCTATGTGGACCAGCACTAGATGGGAATGAGACTAGGTGGGTTTCATAGATATTTGCTCACACAGAGGAATGGTGTGATTCAAGGATCTTGAATTCCATTCCAGGCTTTAGAGGGAAACATACTTCAATGGACATATACCCTCATCCCAAGGTTGATCCCTTCTACCCCTTGATCCCTTCCAACCTGTCTCTTCTCCAGTCCTGTTCCTTCCCCACCTTAAGAGTAGAACAAAAAGCCATTCTCCTTGTCTACCTAGTCCCAGTCTCTACTTCCTAGGCTTCTGATCCCAGTCTTAGTCTTCTTATCCAAACACTTATCTCCCCTGCAAGCTTGCTGTCTACCTGTCCAGTCTTCCACCCAGCTCCCAGTCAAGCCCGCTCCTCACACCCAGTCTGACCCAACCTGTCCCAGCCAGACTGTTCTCAGTCCCCTTTCCCAAACAGTCCCAGTCTTTCTCCTCCAATTCCGAGACTCACCAGACCCTTGTCCCAATCTATATTTTCTACTTCCTGGTCCAGCTTTTGTCCACAGTACATTCAAATCAAATGGCTTTCTTCTCCACACTGATTGGGAACATGGCAGTGGAAGCTGTTTGAGTTGAATGCAGTGGAGACAAAAGCCAAAACCAGAGGAGGAAAAAGTAAACCGGGACAAGGGGTCACAGAGCACAGGAGAGGGGGGCTCTCTGCTCTCAATTTTGGTCCATGGCCCTAACTCAGCCAGGTGCAGCCATTGCAGGGTAATTACAGCTTGACCCCTGTAGCCTTGAACTGGAGGGAACATGCGCAGTTACTGTGAGGCTGGACCACACATACCTGTCATACGTCAGAACAATGAGGAGCTGTAGCATGCTCAGTCGTTCTGCATGGAAGGAACATGCACATAGTTTGGTCACATGTAGGAACGGTGAGAGGCCTGAACATGCACAGTAGGGACAGGACCTTTGGAGATTTTAGCTGCTAGAATCTAAGAAGTCTCTGCTGAGCATGTGCCAACTGTGATTTTTCAAAGGGTTATAACTTGGCCAAATTTAGGTGGATTTTCACAGGAGTGGCAAAAAGCACATCACTCACACAAAGACAACCTCCTCCCCTCTCCCCCTTGCCAAATTTCAATTCCCTGCTCCAAAGAATGTGGGTGGAGGGGAGCGATAACTTTGTAACTAGTGTTATTTCTCTAGGTGTTTGTACTGTGCCGAATCCTGTTGTATCTGAATACCAAAGTGCATTTTCCTCAGATGCACCACAAAATTGTTTACGATAGCTCCAGAAGAATAGCTGATGCTTCAGCCATCATGCTTCAAAGAAGGTGCAGTAGGAATTGGTGCAATGACTTACATGGTGTTCTTGGCATTTGAAAAGGGCTATCTACAAGTAATTGAAATTCTGCTAGGCAGAAGATGAGATACATGGAACTGGATTAAGTGTCTGTAGTAGCACTGGGTTGAAAAGATACTTTTTTCCAGAAATGTTCCTTTTAACATTAATTAAAAAAAAATTAAGACAGTTTTTCTGCATAGAGACTTCCTTCCATAATCTGGACGCTGATGACCCAGCATAGTTAGGAACAAACAAAGGTGAATAAAGATCCTTTTTGCTGGGGGGGAGAAAGGAAGAGAAATTTTGATTTATTCATACAATGGTCACCTTTAAAGCTCAAATTCATTAAAGATTTATGTGAGTGTTTATCTTTAAGGGGGTGAGTAGTACCACCGATGGGAGTAGGGCTATTCTTATAATGAAAGTTAAGCATGAGTCAACTTTTATGCCATGAACACATATGAAACATTATCGTTATTTTAATTTTCTAAATATTAGGACACATGATGGAATCTTAAACATCAATATGTGTTGGTAAATGCTGACTGTGAAACTGTCCCTAATGTGGGTGGTAACTGGCAGTGACATCATAAACATTCCTAAAGGAACACACTGAGCCTTATTTCTGTCTTTGTTATTACATTATTGTAATTGCACTACCTTCAGCAGACTTTATACCAATTAACACTGGTGTAGGAGAGAATGGACATGTGTGTTTACCACACTTTGTTATATATATATATATTATACCATAATCTAAACATCACAGGATACAAGAGAGAAAACTTTACAAATGCAGAGGCTATTCAATGGCACTAGCCACTGGGCTGATTAGCAGACATTTAAAGATTAAAAATAGTCAAACACATGAATAAAGTAACAAGAACAAAACACCTGGGTTGTAAACACAAAGGTTTTCTTCCAAAGGCATGAGAACTATTTTGTTTCTGATAATCAGTCCTGTATTTTCTGATTGTTTTGGGATAGAAATAGCACATTTCTTAAGTATCCACAGAAGGTATAATTTTCTACTTCTTTCCATTAAGCTTCCCATATCTTCATTAGTTACAAACTAACGGATCTAAGAGTAGACTAATGAATTATAGATTAGATGCTGAAATGTGAACAGTGGCTCTTATTGCAACAGTTGTAGTAAGTGTATAGACTAGCTTTTCTCAGAACTTAAAGGAGCTCCTCTATAAATCTTAAGGAAAATTTCACGCTGAACTGTACACTTCATATCTATTTTGTCACACTTTTGAATACCCCGAGAATTATTATTACAATAATATCTGTAGATAGTATCTGTTGTAAATATGATCAGTGAACTTTTCAAATATTTGCTTTTCTCAGTTTTGAAAAAGCCTGTTAAAATTTGTTAAAACCTATTTTCCCAGAACTAAGAACATAGTGACTTTAAAAAAAAAAAAAAAAAAAAACCAAGTAGACACATTTATATTATTCTCTCAGGTTCCCAGCAATTTATCATTGTAAACTAAGTGAGCTTCTTCTAGGGTACAAACTTTAACTCAAAGAACTCCAGTAGATAATATAATGTAAGATTCAATATCATAATAACCAACCCATAATAACTTATTACACTTTTATTTAGAAAATGGTTTCAAAATTGTGAGTTTAAGAAACTTGTAGGCAAAGACAAAGAGAAAAAGGAGTAAAATAATGGTATCTGTTTTATCTGGCATAGAGCAGAGGAATAAGTTAGACTATTGTATGAAAATAGGACAATGCTGGCCTTCATTTCCAAAAACGCTTTCTTCTTACATAGTATATTACTTAATTTCCATAGCAACTCACACGAGCATGAAACGAGCATTTCAGAAAAATATGAGAATTGATACAACACACAAAGGGTGAACCATGCTAGGCTCAGAAAGTCCTGGAAAAGGAAATGGTGTTTATTCTAAATACAAAGATAGAGAGACTTTAGACAAAATTATATTATCTATATAATTATTCTAAGTATAGACAGAATAATTATATATTTACTCACTACGAATGAACTTGGTACAGTATTCAAAGGCCATAACAGAGTAAGAAAACTAGAACTCCCTTATTTAAGCACTGATTGCCAACGTTTGTACCATAATGGCTACTAACTACACATTGATTTTTGCCACTCATTGGATTTAACAATCTTAAAATTATTTATGAAATGTAATCTTTGCAATTATGTTCAACTCTGCTAGTAGCATTGGTTTTTCAGGAAACATACTAAAGATCAACATCAATAACTTTTGAAAATTGATTCAGAAACTTATTACTTATGCTATTTTGAATGGCATTTATTTTTCAATAATAGTTTTAATGCATTTAATTACTACATCTTAATAATGAACTCATAGTTAAAATGTATGTTTTGATCAAGGAAATTAAATTAAGTTATATTTAGCATCCAAAAAAAGCAGTTATATTTTAGTGTTCCAAAATGATATTCTATTATACAAGCCAGCCTATACATATGTCATCTAGTACAGCTATGAAGAATGCCTATTACAGTGGAAAAACGTATATTTTCCCAAGTGTTATTTAAGAGTACAACTGCACTGTTTGCTGAGCCTTGCTTTTTAAAAGCAAAAATCAACTACTTGTCCAAACTTAGCATTTCGTTCACATTAAAAAAGCAATTTTTTATTTCAGTTCCTGTAATATCAGGACAAACATACCATAGGTATTTCACAGATTTCAAATGCTCTCAAGATCTATGTTTTGTAATGAGATTTTAAATGTCATATTAACACTTAGCTGATTTACAGTTCCAGATCAGAATAAGTCCTAGTAACATGTAAGAGAAAGTTAATGTCAGTTTTCTATACTGTAATCTGATTTCCCAGGTAAAAGAATGTAAGCAAGAGGAGAGGAAAAAACCTAACAATTCCCTGCACACAGTTTGTAGGTATTTTTCATTACATAAGTGGTTACACAGTCAATATGTACTATAACAAAAACAAAACTGTATATAATAACTTATTATACTTAGCCATAAAATCTTCCACAAATGCATTATACTGTATTTTTTTATTTACAAGATGAACAGTATCACAGCATAAAGCAATATACTGACTATTTTAAACTTAGTTACAATGTTACCAGACTGCACATATTGACTATAAAGAAAAATAATCATTACCTGTATGAAGAGAACCTGTGATTAGCCTGAGAAGGTACTGGGCAAATTTCAATATTTCACGTTTACAGCGCTTTCTACAGCCACTCATCTTAAGCAATAAGGTATCCCTCTGAGAAGAGACAATAAAGAGAATAGTTTCTGACAGAAAACTTCTGTCCCAGTTTATATCACAGCCTGCCTTACAACGTGCCTTGTTAAAGCCAAAGAAGCTCCTTTGGATTTACCTCTGGTGTCTGAAAAGGAGATTTCTTAAATAGCTAGTGGAATTGAATACAGATGAATCTATAATAATGAACTGACAATAGGATGCTGATCAGTATGGTCACTTAGTTCCTTGTCTGACAATATAAACAGGCTATCTGAAGATGAACACTTGTAGTAAACTGGATATAGTATAGCAGAGATTCACTTACACAGCAATCTCCTCAGTAGATACTGCAACCTCACAGACCATTCAGTCAGAGGCGGGGCCTGCATACCCGCTCTACACACAGATTTGTCCTCATCAGTGAATCAGCATGTAAGCAGGTGGGGAGCGATAGATGGCAGGACACTGTTTGATTTCCCTTTTGCTGGGAGAAATGACCCTGCTGAGCAGCAACAGAGTTGTTACCAAATATCCAAGTGCTGGATATTGTGAACAGGGAAAATAAAGCATCCTGTTCAAGGTCAAATACCTAGTGAGTCACAGTAGAATTATATACAATGTTCTTTCTATAATTCCTCACCTGTGGGAATGAAAACAAAATTTTAAGATGTGAGTTATTTATCACTGTGTTAATTTCTTGCATGGGCAGCACAGTTGATCTAAATGTTAATGGACCAATCGCTCAGCCCAACTAAGGGCAGTGGAAATCAAAGATTGCTACAGAACTGGTGAGTTGCACTGTACAGAGAGGGTACAGTATGGAATCCACACATAGGGCTGAGCTGTGTTCTCCAGGGTGCATCTGCCCTGCAACCTCCATACACAAAGGAAGGGCCTGAAGGTGGACTATGGCATGGTTAATGGGTCTGTGGATGTGCCGCTCTAACAGCTAAAAACCCCATGGGGAACCTACGGCATCCACAGAAGCATCCAGCCCTAAGCCTGCAGTAGCATCTATGAAACGATGGCTGCCACTCCACAACCTAGAGGATGCCATCCCCCGACTGCTGTAGAACCTACCCTTTTCCACCAGATACAAATTCTTTATTCTTTAGCTTGCTTAAGGGAGAAGACTTCTCTTTTTAGGAAGTTTAATTTTCAGAGTAATTGCTGACCAATTTATAAATGAAAAAGAAAACACCATATAAACTGCTTTTTTCTGGTGTATCAAACATTTTATTTACAGAGAGAATTTCCAATACTATGTAAACAAACAGAAAACTAAAGTCTCTGGATATTGCATTACATAGTAGGGTAATACAGTAGAACCTCAGAGTTACAAACACCAGAGTTATGAACCGAACGGTGAACCACACACCTCATTTGGAACTGGAAGTATGCAATCAGACAGCAGAGACACCCTCCCATCCTCCCTTTCTCCCCTCCCTCCCCCCCACACACATACACATACACACAAAAGCAAACACAGGACAGTATTGTGTTGAACGTAAACTACTAAAAAAAGGGAACGTTTAAAAAATGTGACAAGGTAAGGTAACTGTTTCTGTGCTTCTTTCATTTAAATTGAGATGGTTAAAAGCAGCATTCTTCTTGTGCATAGTAAAGTTTCAAAGCTGCATTAAGTCAATGTTCATTTGCAAACTTTTGAAAGAACAACTGTGACATTTTGTTCAGAGTTATGAACATTTCAGAGTTACGAACAACCTCCATTCCCCAGGTGTTCATATCTGAGGTTCTATTGTATGTAATGTCTAATTAAGTTAAAAGAAAGAGAACTCATTAGGGAAAGGCATAACAGAAGAAAAAATCACAGCGTAATCTAATTTTAATGACAACATTGACTAAGTGAAACATTTTTATGCATCTCTTAAAAAATCATAACATCTATATCTGCCCATCTGTAAGCTCTTTTTAGCATTAAACTCTGAATAGGGATAGAGTTTCGTATCATGTTCCATAGATTTCTTACAGTTTAAGGTCAGAAGGAACCATTAGATCATCAACCTATCTCAGAAAATTAAATTTTACAGTTATCCCTGTGTTGACCCAATAACTTAGGTTAGACTAAAGGATTTTAGCCCTCAGGAGTCTAAACTGTTATGTCACAGGCAGAGAATAGGAGAAACTGAAATGTCCAACCCGTGCCCAAGCTGCTGCAATGGGAGGAAATTGATTACATGGAATATGCCCAGGTTATCGTAGCAGGTGATCTGTGCTTAATGCTGTAGAGGAAAGGGAAAAAACCGCAAAAGTCCCTACCAATCCCAGACTTCGCAATCAGTTGGACCATGAGTGTGTGAGGAAGACAGCGAACAAGCATAGAAAAGAGATTCCTTGTACCACCTCAAAGCATTGGTCTGCCCTGTCTAGTGTCCCATCTTCAACTGTGGTCATCTATGATGTTTCAGGAGAAGGCAAAAAAAAAACCAACCGCACCCAGAGTACTTCTGACCAGCTGTGCCCTGGAGTGGGCCTATCACAATGGAGCTGGGGCCTCCAGGTGCTACCATTCTACAAATGGTAATTATAGTAGTACCATTTGATATCAAATGAACAACAGTACTTGTGTGTTTAAATTTAGCTATGTGCATAAGTGTTTTCAGAATTGGAGTATAAATTTGTGGCATTCAGTTTTTCTAAAACTTGACACAGAGGCAGCATGTTAGATATTAATTTGCAATGCAATATGGCAGCAAAAGCAAGAATGTGAGTTTAGGCAACATATGCAACATAAGAAAATGATGGCCTCTGATGAGACAAGACTCCTATTTACCCTGTACACTGTCTCATAAGTTATATGAAAATATAAAAATACAAAAAGGTAATAAAATAAAAAATTTAAACTTCCTCCACACTTTTTAGAGAATTCCCTTTGTGAACTATTCTTTACTCCTGCATACAGAGACTGATTGAAGCTTCTAGAAATCACAAACTTATCTTAATCAGAGGCCTGGTTAGCCATATCAAAAAGCGTGTCTCCATGAAGCAAATCAGAGGAATTAAAAATCTGTACATACTGCAATGGAAATTCAGTATGTACAGATTTTTAATTCCTCTGATTGGCTTCCTGCACGTTTCTGAATCTCTGATAAAAGCTTCAGTTCTGTAAAATGTATATAAAATAGTTTCTAAACCTTCTGAGTCAAAGATCATAGTGATTTCAATAGTTACTAGCTGATAATATGACAAGAGATAATAGGTGGACACAACAAACAGATGAGGCAGCACAAGGTAAACATGAGATGATTAGCATAATAGGCAGCTGTCACACCTTTCACATACAGTTGACCACTTATTCTTTTTGTTGTTACTTAGGTTCAGTGGCATGCCATCTACAAATACAAAGGATTCATTGCATGTCCGATAGCCTGTGTGTTGTCCAACTGGTGGCCCATGAGCCAGCTCCAACCCATGGAATGGATCCAGCCCAAGGGATGATTCCATCTGGCCTCCATGGAGGCAATTTTGTAGACCAAAATGACATCCTCTGCACAGCCTGACTTCACACGCACAGCACATGCACAGTCACACCCCATGGAGGATGCCATTTCGGACCATTTAAGGGAGTGTTTCTCAATGACTGGTCCATGGACTGGGTGCTGGTGCCTGAGATCTCCATGGTACAATTTAGGAAGGCAGAAAGCCAGCCCTGGTATCAAAATGGCTGACAAACATTGGCCTAAAGCATGCAAATGAGTTGCGGCATTCCTTATTTAAACTGCCATGGTGTGCAACACATCAGGTTATACACATTTGACTCTCATTCTAGCCTTCTAAATCAATCCCTTCAATTTGTGTGCATCTTCTCTCAACGCCCTCATACTTGGTAATATCTTTCTGGTACTGAGGTGGCAGAGCTGACTGCAATATTCCAAGGTGGCTGCAACAGGAGCTGAGGCCTTTTCCTTCAAAGTTGTACTATTAGCTTCAAATGGCCTACCATCTCCCCATCCCATAATACGATGCTTCTAAGGAAGTAACCCAAAATAGTAACGGATCTGTTTGAAGATGTAGCCCATTGAGAAGCAATATTTAGTTTGCTGTCTGCTCCTTATGCCTATGGTTCTTTTGATATTCCACAGAATATCTGTGTTTAGAATAATATGTCCACATACCAAACAGCTCTATTGAAAACACAGTTAGAAAAACTTCTCTCATCACCTGCTCTTTGCATAATACCAACAAATTATACATATGTTCCATTCCAATAGCTAGTATCTGCATTCAAGAAACAAATTCACCACTGCTACATTTTCGGCATGTAGTTTCAAAATTGTATATAACATATTACATTTACATAATATTATTAATAATTATAGCGACTAGCTTGCTAGAAGCATAAACCTTGACTAATTAAAAAATTAATAATTCTGAAAACATTAGACTTTGCGATTTCTAGTTTCTCTGCAACTAATTGAATGACCAGAATGCTTGTTTTGATCTACTTACTCCAAGAATTCACGTTCACACAGCAAATTATACTGCAGACAGTCAACTAGAAACTTCTGCCTTAACCTCCCACACCATCCTCACTAGCCTAATTAAATGTTCACATCCCCAGAATGATATGATGTCAACACAAGTAACTTCATGGTCTGACCTTCCATAGGAGGCAAGTAGAGAAAAATGTTGGGAAATAAACAAGACCTTTGTATATCTGTTGTAACACAGAATAGTTTAATGCAGTTTTCATGTCACACACTTAAGTACTGTGCATTCACTGTTAAATTCTCACTGCAGACCCTAGAGTACTCAGAGCCTTTTAGTGTGATATAAATTGAACCTCTGTATACCAACCTAATAAAAAAAGCTAACTGTATAGAAAGTTATATCAATATTCCTTGCGCAGAACGCTAAAATGTTTACTGCAGTATTTGAAGAATCGTGGTTTTGTGTACTCTGTCAAATGAATTCTGTTTTAAAATGATCAAAACTCTGAACCTTTTAAAAACAAACAGATGCTCCAGAAGAACAAAACATTACTCTTTAGTATTGTCAGCAAATAGACTTTTGAAGCTTTGGACTTCCATACTAAAATTTCCCAGGCCCCATTAATAGAAATTTATGTAGCTTGCCCCCACTACACAAATATTACATGTCATGAATGCAAGCTCACCATATCTGACTAAAAGCGCGTCTGAAGTTATGACTCACCTAGTCTAGACTAACTGTACATCTATTAAATGGAATTGTTGACTATAAGGGAGAAAGTAGAGCTGTGAAGAATCAAAAAGGAATCAGTTTCCCTATCACTGATTCCCATATACTCAGTGCTCTTTGGAGCTTGAGGTATACCAGTATTAGGAATAAACACAATATCGACGAATTTAGTAATGGCATCAAGGAGAGATTTAAATTCAGCCCTGACCAACATCATAAATCAACTTAAAGGAAGACAGCAATACACTGTGCAAACAGAAACCAGACTACATAAAAAGCCATACCACCTGAATTCCAACTACTGAGTTGACACTTGCCCCCACTATGCCTGCAAAAAGGTTCAATATACTAAATCAGTTACTGTGCTTGCAACCAGCACTGAGATATGGTTCTGCAAATGCAACAGATCCTATGTACATTTTGGGCCAAACAGTGCAAAGCTTTGGTAGGAAGTATACCTTAGCAATTGTTATGAAGCATGTAGTCAAAGGTCAACGGAAGTCACTCACCTTAGAGGTGCAATAATCCGTCTGTGGGCTAGTGGCACGGTCCAGCCAGGGCGTCGCAAGCCTTCCTAAGGCTCAGGATCCGAGGAAGGCCACAGTGCCTTTGTCTAAGGGAATAAGTTCCCAGCTTATAAATCTTTTAGTCCCGGCCGCAAGTAGGGCAGGCTTTCCTTGCAGTTGGTAGCCCCCTGGCCTTCACGTAGGGCAGGGCTGATATGGCACCCATGACCCTCAGCCTTCCAACAGGCGGGGCGGGCGAGCAGTCTTTTGCCCCTGGCCCTCAGGCAGGGTAGGGCAAGCAAAGTAGTCTTTAGCCCCCAGCTCTCGAGCGGGATTGGCAAGCACACATAGTCTATAGCCCCCGGACCTCAAACAGGGCGGAGCTAATAATCAGTCTGTTGCAGTCGACCCTCAAGCGGGCAGACAAAGTACACAGTTTACAGACTCCGGCCCTCAAGCTAGGCAGAGCTGACAAGCAGTCTATTGCCCCCAGCCCTCAAGTAGGCGGGACAGGTAAACAGTCTACAGGCCCTGGCCCTCAAACTGGGCAGGGCTGGCGAAGTAGTCAATAGCCCCAGACCCTTAAGCGGGCAGGGCAGGTTAGCAGGCTACAGCCCCGGCCTTACAATCAGGCAGGGCTGGCTAAGCTCGGAGTCCTCTGGCCAGCAGTTCAGAGAAAGCCAACCACTCCCGGGATGGTTAGGGAAGGTGAGAGGGGGACGCAGGCCCACCTGACTCCACTGCGTCCCAGCCCAGGGCCCTATCAGTGGCAGTGGTTTGCCACTGAGACAGCAGGGATCCAGCTGCAACACGCTGACTGGTCCAACCCCAGACTCAGCCACTCGAGAGTTGGCTGTCCCTGGGCTACTTCCTCCTACCCTGTCCCTGGGTACCTGTGGCTAGTCGTCTCTCTTCGGGTCACTGGGGTAGATGGTGAGCGGGAGTTCCACGAGTCCCTCACCGTCAATTGGCAGTAGGTCTGGAAACTCCTCAGGATTGTCAGTGGAGGGCAGCTCCTCCAGATCTCAGAGGGTCCTCCAATACACCGGCCTCAATCTGCTTCAGTGCGTCCCCGAAGTCGGGCAGCTCCTCCAAGCTAGGGACGGCCCCAGGGTGTCTCTCCCACTCAGCAGCCTCGGGTAGGTTTTCCCAGCTACTGGAGCTTGGCAGCCCTCTCCAGTCACTAGGGTCTGGCAGCCCTATCCAGTCACTCAGGCCCGGCAATCCAGCTAGGTTTTGAAGGCTCTAGTCAGTGGGTCAGGCCTAGACCGCAGCCACTGGGAAGACAGGTCTGCCTCCCGTGGCAGCTTCCCCCTAGCTGAGCTGCTGGGCCAGCCTTTTATACTTTCCTTCCCTGTTCTGGCTCCTCCCCTCTGCTTCTGGGTGGTTTGGCCTGCAGGCTTGGTTCTGTCCAGAAGGGGCGTCACGAGCCTTCCTCGGGCCCAGGCTCCAAGGAAGGCCAGAGCGCCTTGCTACACCCTCTGACTCTGTTCAGGGATTTATGCTGCTGCTTGTCACTTTAGCATCCAAGAATCTTCCATGTAAAATCATTTGCACAAGTCAAGACCAAAGGGAATTTCATGGAGTCTCTCACATGTCTCCCTTTTCAAGAGAAAAATTCTGCTTGCAATAGGCTTTTTATATCCAATTTTATACACTCCATTAATTTCCTTGTTTTTTGGTTGGTTGGTAGGTAGAGGTTAATTGGATGAAAAAGGTGTCAGTTCTGCGAAGGAAAGACTTCTTTAAAGAGGAAGGTTTTGCAATGTTTCCTACAAGTGGTAAGACTAGATTCCACTGATGATCTCCGAAAGATTTTTCAATAGCCAGATCCACTGAGCTGAGAATGCTTTATCCCAGCTCTCATGCACTGTCCTGGAACTTGTGATCACATTGCATGATAGTATCACAACTGTTGCAATGGTTCATAGACCAATTTGGTCTTTGTTGTTTCACCCTTAAACTGCCATTGAAGCTGACTGGGCACCAGTGGAGGGATGAGCTGCTCATGGCAGCCCAAGCCATGGAGAATATGGACAATTACATTCTGTACCAGCTGGAGCCTATGCATCGTGATTTAGGGTAATCCAGCCTGGAGTTTATGAAAGCATGGATTACTGTGGCCAGGTCCTTCACTGGAAGGAAGAAACTAAGTTTCTTAGCAAGCTGGAAGTGGAAGATGGCATTTAGACACTGATTCTACCTGGGTATCCAAGTGTAATGATGAGTCAAACAGGACCCAGACGCTTCACATCACTTTCACGAATGGGAGCTATAGGACTTCAATATGTCGGACAGTTCTTCAGAGCATTTCCCTTTTCCAGCCAGCATGACTTGAGTCTTGCCTTGATTCAGCTTGAGCCATCTGCTCTTCATCCAGAGCTGATTTCTTGTAGACATGTGAGAAATTTACAAGGGACAGTGGTTGCATCATTTGTGAATGAGACACACAGTTGAGTGTCATCTGCACACTGTTGACTGCTCCCTCCACAACATATCACCATTTTCCCCAATGGTCTCATGTAGATATTGAGGAGAACAGGGGATAGCATGGATCTTTGTGAGACCCTGCAGGTGAGGTCCTTTAGCGAGGAGGAGCTGTTACCCCTTACCATTCTGAGTTCTGCTGGAGAGGAACAATATTGCTGGGCCATCTACTCCTACTATGGCATATAGGTGTGTTATCAGTACCTTAAATACATTTCAACACTGGTGAAGCCACATTTGGAGAACTATGTCCAGTTTTGGGCCCCTTACTACAGGAAGAATGTGGACAAATTGGAGCGAGTCCAGTGGAGGGCAACAAAAATGATAAGAGGGCTGGAGCACGACTGATGAAAAGAGGCTGAGGGAACTGGGCTTGTATAGTCTGCAGAAAAGTGAGGAGGGATTTGATAGCAACCTTCAACTAGCTAAAGGAGAGTTCCACGGAGGATGGAACTGGGCTGTTCTCAATGCTAGTAGACGACAGAACAAGAAGCAGTGGTCTCAAGTTGCAATGGGGGTGGGGTGGGTCTAGGTTGGATATTAGGAAAAGCTTTTTCTAAAGGAGGGTGGTGAAGCACTGGAATGGGTTACCTAGGGAAGTGGTGGAATCGCCATCCTTAGAGGTCTTTAAGGCCCAGCTTGACAAAGCCCTGGCTGTGATGATTTAGTTGGGGTTGGTCCTGCTTTGAGCAGGGGGTTGGACTAGATGACCTTCTCAGGTCCCTTCCATCCCTAATCCTCTATGATTTCTTGGAAGGTGCCCCGTTCTTCCTACTATGAAAGGCAATTTCTGCATAAGTGCAAGGGAACTCAATCTGGTAATTACAAGACTTGATAAGCAAAGGTTGGAGACCATCTACAGCTAATAAGAAAGCTTTACATGTGTCTAGAAATCTGAAAGCCTCTGGGTATTTATCTCCATATTAAGTTTTACCTCTTTCTTTTGGCTTCTTCCTAATTTTGAGTTTGGATCTATTTAAATATGGCAGTGGAGGTAGCTGTTTATTACCTACTTACAGCCTGATCCAATGCCCATTGATGTCAGTGAAAAGGCTCCCACTGACTTCAGTGATCATAACAACATTATGTGTTCTTGATGGATGTACCTGGGAACATAGGAAGAAATGATATAATAGGTGCCTATTAATACAGAATGAAAGGACTTATTGAGATGAAACATTTAATTTATAAAGATGTCCTTTAAGAGACAGAAGCAGTGATACACATCGTCTCAATTTCAGTGCATGAAAACATAGTGATAGGTGATAGTTTTAAACACCATAAAAAACCCCGCTTTTCTTGAAAATAGGTTAAGAATTTTATGAAAATACAGGTAAGTAAGGACAAAGAGCCAAATCAAAGCAGATAATTAAAGCCTTCTTCCTCCAAGTGTGCTTTTATTTCACAGCATTCCTTCCCTCTCCCTCCTTCAAATGACTATTTGATTCAACTGGAGGAGTCATTCCTATCAACTCAGAATCAGTCTGTGGTTCACAGTCTATGCTATGTGGACTCTTGCAGGAGCTACAAATCCACAACATGGGACTGAACATAGGATCTTTGTGGCCTTACAACACATTGCACATCACTGGGTTCTATTTAATTCTGGTGGAGCACAGTAAAGAAGACCCTGAATGCATCACATGTAAATACTTAAGAGGTTCCTAGAACAGAAACAAATCCATATGGATAGGAATAGCTGTAGTTCTTGTGGGCCCTGTGTAACATCTGTAGGGCACAAAACCATGTCACTTCCCTATTTGTAACCATTTCCTTTTCCCACCATATACAACTTCCAGACATGTCCTACCTGCCTGCCACTTCCCTCGGCTTCACGTAAACTGCATCTGTTTGTGAGACTACAACCACTGATAACCCTTCTACATAGCCCCCAAAAAGGCAGGAAATGCAACTTAACTGGAAAAGGAGAGAGTGATGGGAGATACAGGGAATTCAATCTCAGATGTGACTCACACAGAGACAGACATCAACTGGACTGGGAAGAACACTGTGGCCAGAGGGTTGAGTAAATCTTCATACATGCTCTGAAACACTGGCAATAGCAAGAGTGCAGCAGGTAATTCTTAAAGCAGAAAAAACAAGGTTCATCAGATAAATTATCTGCTATCAGGTCATCCAGCTTGAAGACGGATGAACAGAATTACTGCAGTTTCTTAACAAAAAGAGAATGTGAGAGTATGATCTGTTGAAATAATTCATAATCTCAAACATAGCTTCACAGCCATTTCTAATGTTATAGATATTAGGTAGGCAACATGTTTTCATTACACACAGTTTTTACCATGTTAGAATTATGAATGTTTTGAAAGAAGACAGTCTGAATAGGCAAATTTGGGTATATGCCCAAATAAGACTAGTCAGCCAAAATCATCTAACAGGTTGTTTATGTATCTATCCTCATGGCAGAGGAAAATATAATTGGGTGGCTCCAACCCACAAGTCTAGAAGGAGAAAGTTACCAAACTGACAAGAAACGGTACATTTTTTTCTCCTATCTCTTATAGATCACTACACTGAGCAGTTTTAAGAGCTGACAGCAGTTCTGTGCATCTGTACTAGTAAAGGATCTGGTGACAGGACCAATGCAGATTCACTACTTGCTCTCCTCTACATGGGGGGCAAGGAGGCCTAATAAGTTCCCATATGCTGGAGTCGGAGCCACAGTGCATTATGTGGCCACTCCACAGCCTGGGGCTGAAGATTCTTTCCCATCCAACCCTGCAGAGAATCCCCAGTGCATATCCTACCTGCTCAGGCTGTATGTTCAGGAACCATTTTGGGACAGGATTTGGAACTTAATGCAGTTTTTGTTGGATGAATTTACTCCCTTAAATGTCACAGAAATTATGTCTTCAAACACTTCCCATCAAAATAGAAAAGCTACATCTATTGTAGAAACTATATTGAAAATGTCAGAGATAAGATGCTTCAGTCAAAAAAGAATATATTAGAACAAGTTATCTTATCCCCAAGGTATATGCCTGAAAAAACACCCTACAATTTTTATTCTTGCTTGTCAGCTTTAAGCACCTTAACTAAAAAGACCCCAGAACGAACGTGGCTGTTCAAAATTCTATAGTATTTCTTACCAGAATTAGCTCCTGTACCCTGATCAAACTGGGTAATTCCACCCTATTTAGTTAAAAGATACTTTTAATTTCATTTCAGTATCAAGTTGTAGTCCCAAACTGTACTGTACTATTACTATACACCAGACTTCCCCATAATGTGGAACATAGAAAGCTGGCTGGTCACATGATGCTGGATCTCCCCCTTGTTCATGGTGCGAGAACTCGTCATTGGCTATCCCTTGATGCGAGGATGATGTCTGCCAGGAAGAAAATCATTGATGAGACTTAAGATGGCTGAGGAGTCCAATTCATTCTATGGTTTTTTCCACATATGTCACAGGTGGTTGCTTGGAGAAAGCCCAACTGCTGGTCAGGATGCTGTACACTTTCCTTCCTTCTCTGCCATTTCTCAGAAAGACCAAGGCAATTCTCTTAAAAACAGGTTGAGTCTTGATGTATGATGTGACTCCATTACAGTCTATTGCCAACCAGCGCTTCCCAATTTGTGGGGTCAGTGCCTCCCTTCTTAAGATGTACTTTCAGGGTGTCCTTGTAGCATTTCCCCTGGCCCCCACAGGTCTTTTTACCATGACTAAGTTGAGAAAAGAAGATTTGCTTTGGAAGATGAGTATCAGTTATCCACACACAATGACCAGCCCAGCGAAGTTGATGTTTCATAATCTTTGCCCCAATACTAGTGATGTTAGCTGCAGAAAGAATGCTGGTTTTGGCGCAATAGTCTTCAAAGAATATACGAAGAATGTTCCTAAGGCAGCATTGAGGGTAACGCTTCAGATGCGTACAATGCCTTTCATATGTCATCCATGTCTCACACCCATAAAGAAGAGTGGGAACTAAATCGCAGATCAGAATCTTAGTTCCATCCACAGACCTCTGTTAATAAAGACAGGATGAAGCAACTTTCTGAAGGATACACTGGCACAATGGATCCTATGTTCAATCTCCACATCACGATTGGCTGTCTGGGAGAGATGGCTACCAAGATTCATCTTTGATGACAATTTGTGGGAGAAGAGGGCCAACTTGTGCTGGGGCAGGCTGGTGGAACCTTAGTCTTCCCAATAGTGAAGGAGAGTCCTAGGCTATGATAGATGCCTGAGAGGAGATCTAAGGTGGATTGCAAGTCAACCTCACTGCGTGCGAGGACGGCACAGTTGTCAGCATACTGAAGATCAGTAATAACAATCCTGGTGACCTTAGTTTTAGAATGAAGACACCACATATTGAAAAGCTGGCTGTCCAGGCAATACTTAATCCCAATTTCAGAGAAAAGGCGGTCATGAACAACAATCAAGATTACACAAGATATGTGGAGAAACTGTTGAGGCAATAACACAGCCATGATTAACAGCAGTATGGCTGGTGAATGGGTCTATTTCAAAGCCATTACAAAGGGCAGCGGCACTTATTCCATCATGAAGTAGACTGAGACCACAAATGAACTTTAATGGGCAACCAAACCTAGACATCACTTTCCATAACACTTCATGATTGATGGAATCAAAGGCCTTAGTTAGGTCACCAAATGCCATAAACATTGGCTGGTGTTTTTCTCTTGGATCTGTTATGCAACAAAAATCATGTCGATGGTGCTCTGAGATGGTCTGAAACCACATTGGGATTCCGGAAAGATGCCTTCGGCAAGAGGAGGAGACAATTTAAAAGAATGAAAGCAAGGATCTTCCCAGCAATGGAGAGGAGGGCAAAACCTCTGTAATTCCTGCACATTGACTTGTCCTCTTTCTTAACAATGGTCACAATATTGGCATTCTTTAAGTGAGGTGGAATTTCCTTATTAACCCAAATGCTAACAAGAAGTTGATGAAATTTTTGCACAAGTGCTAGTCCATCAGCTTTGAAGCCCTCCACAGGGATGCCCCCTGGGCCAATACCTTGTTTTTCTAGGCTGAGTAAGGGCATGCCAAACTTCCTCAAAAGATGGGGGGTCGGCGAGAGGTTCTATTACTGGATGCTGAGGAATGGACTCAATGGCAGCTGGGACTTCAGATTTCGAGTTCAATAGAGTCTCAAAAAGCTCTTTCAATGTTGTTTGCGGGCTATATTGTCTTTAAGAAGGGTGGAGCCATCGTGGGATCACAAAGGGGTTATGCCATTTAAACTGGGCCTGTAGATGGCTTTTGCTGCGTTGAAAAAAAACTTCTTATGTCAGGTTGATCAGCGAAACTCGGTACCTCCATGCACTTTGCTTGCCACTGATTCTTGATGTCACATAGCCTTCTTTGAAATACAGCTTTAAGCCAATAAGTCTCTCATTTTTCCTGGGTAGAGAGGTTTAATTTTGCCAAGCGCAAAATGATCTTCTCTTCTGATGAATAAGTGGGAGGATTTCATTGTTGTTCTCATCAAACCAATCTTGACAGTGGTGAGTGGAATATCTCATTGATTCAGCACATGCCTTGTAAATAATGGTCTTGAACTCCTCTCAATGTGTTTGGATACCATTGATGTCGACAGGTAGATCAGAGACCTCTCAATGAGAATCTTATGATTAGCGTGATTTTGAAGTGCCTTGGTATTTCTGCACATCAGGATGGTTTGTTAGTTTACTCAGAAAAGTTTAATCCTTTTTCTTAATTCTGCTAAACTCTTGATCACTTGTGGCAATGAGTTCCATATGTTAATTACATATTGTGTAAAAATGCATTTTCTTTTATCGATATTCATCATTGTCCTTTTAATCTTGTTGCCATCAGTTTCACTGAATGTCCCCTTGTTTTTGCATTATGAGAGTATAAATAAGTTCTCTCTTTCATTAATGTGCACACCTCTAACAGGGTTCCTAATTTATCTCCTCTCTAAACTAAGCAATTTCAACTTTTTATCAGTGTCTCTTGATCAAGTGTCTAATAATTTCCAATTGCCTGTCTCTGAACACCTGTTATTTCTGCCATATCATAAGCGTTGCTCTCTAGAGATCAATTTCTTCTCAGTTTAAAAAAAACCAAGGAGCCCCCACCATCTTAAATCTTCCCTCCTCTCCCTGTGTATTTTTAATATGGCCACTGTTAGCCCCAATATTCCCTCCCTTTATTTTTCTTGTATCCTGTGTGATTTCTCCCACACCTCAAATCAACTAGGTTTAATATTTAAAAAAAAAAAACCAAACTCGCAGTTTAATACAAAACATATGTTTCTAATTAAATTTTGATATGCACATTTAGGCCGCAATATTGAGTGTTGATTTGAGCAAGCTGAACTTCTGTACACAGGTGCAGAATCCCATTGAAAGTAGCAAGATACCACACTTGAACTGGTAGAAGCTAAATATTCATACAACCATTTGCAAAATAACTATTGGCCCCACAAACCTAAGAATGAGCAATGTTGTACGTATGTGACAGTAGATGGCACTTTATAGTAAGTAACTTTAGATACACAATTATATCTCACAATGCCTAGCAGGCACAGGAGTCCCTCCAAGTGGGTCTAATTCAAAGACCTGGGCATTAAAGTAGTTTCACTGGTATCCATCTGCTGGATACCAATACTTTTAACCAAATATGTAATAAGAATGCAAACCCCATTAATAAGGAGAAAAAAGAAGTGAGGCTTTGCAGATACCTGTACATTGTGTATTGTCTTTAACGGATAAAAGTTAGCTCATATGTCAATACAATTCCCTACTCGGCCCAACCATGAACAATGTATCCCATGATTTGATAAATCATTTATTAATAGAAATCTTCACCTCTGTGACAGAGAAACTAAGGCCCGTCAATAATTTATGTTTTATAAGAGAAATTAATAAGCATAAAAAGTGTCACATGCAAACTGACTCTGGGCTCAGCGGAGGTGGAGATGGTGTATATAGTTCCGATGGAAAGGTATAATGGTACAGACAAAAAATTGACTACCATACTTAGTCTAAAGCAGGGGTCGGCAACCTTTACTATCAAAAGAGCCATTTTGCCCCCTCTTCCACTGACTAAAGAAAAATAGTCTGGAGCCGCAAAACATAACACAGCTTATAAACTTTTAAAAGTTTTAATCTTTTTTTAATTTTACCTGTTCCAACAACAGAATACAACAAACAGAAGTGCAGTGTGCATGTGTAGGCCTACTTTGAAATAAATTAAACACTGAACCATGCAGGCCTTTTTGAGTCCTTCCTGTATTTGTGTAAAATTAAAATAAAACGTAGTCCACTTTAATATAAAAAACCATATAGTTGCAGCTTAGCAGTTTTAAAAAAGTAAACATAAAATTAGGAACGTTTTTTGACAAGTCCATTTCAGTGTGCTCTCATCCTCTTCGGGTTTCTTTCTCGGCCAGCAATCAACTGAAGCACCTGAACATACAATAAAAAACTACATCAGCTCCGGGTCTGAAATAAATGTTTTTTTTCTGAAAAATAACAGCCTATTAAATGCTAGTGTTCTCACCTGTTTAATGTGACTTCTCTTTCTGAAGCTTGATGCTGATCTTCCCTATGTCAGGGCTGTAAGATTGACTTTGATCTTCACACAGGACTGTAGGCTCTCATTTGTGAGGCGGGAGCGATATTTGGACTTTATGAAGTTCATGCTCGAGAAAACTTGCTCGCATAAGTATGTTGAGCCAAAGATGGACTCCAAATGCATACTTTTTCATGTTCATATACGTGTCGGGAATGGCACTCCATGTTTCAAAAACAAGTTTGTCGGGTTTGGGGAGGTTTTCAATATCATTCCATTTGTGCTCTTTAGCGAGAGTGGCCTTCTGACGGGCGACTTCTTCGAGATCCGCTGTCAGGCTTTTGAACTTGGACACCCATAAGTCTTTATCCGCTATGTCGGCCAGTTCAATTTCAAGATCGGGCTGACTTATCCCTGTGAATGTGGATATGTTCAGCAGGGATGGGTCGATGTCCAGCGGTGTGACAGGGAAGGACAGAGTGTTTTTTTCCTTTCTGAACTCGCTGAATCTTTCTCCAAATGCAGCTTGCATTGCCATAATTGCATGGTGTAAATAATCACAATTTATATGATTGTTCTCTTCTTTGAACTCTCTCAGGGAGGGGAAGTGAGAGAGCGTACCTCTCTGTACATCTCTGGCAAACACTGTCATCTTGCGCTCAAACGCCAGAGCATCCTCCAGCAACTGCAGGGCCGTGCTTCCCTTTCCCTGGAGATTTTTATTTAGCGTGTTTAAGTGACTTGTCATATCCACCATGAAATAAAACTTTTCCAGCCTATCGAGGTCTCCCAGTTCGGGATAGCTGAGGCCTTTGCTTTCCAAGAAGGTTTTCACATGTTCCAGACAAGCAGCGAAGCGTTTCAGCACGTCTCCCATTGATAGCCACTGAACTCTGTTGTGCAGCAGGAGATCCGAATATGCGCTCTCGACTTCATCTAACAATGAACAAAACTGTTGGTGGTTTAACCCGTTTCCAATTATTTTGTTCACTATCTTAATAACGAGGTTCATCACTTCCACACATTCGGGGGGAATGTTTGAGCGCACAGTACTTCTTGGTGCAAGATGCAGTGAAACATCATCAGCTCTCGATCCAGCGACTTTTGAAGTAAATTCACAAAGCCCTTCTGTGCTTCTGTCATACTGGGTGCACCATCAGTAGACACTGACACCAGGTGAGTGGTGTTTATTCCTTTGGCTTATTCAACACAAAACAGCCTCACAAATGTCCTGTCCCCGCGTTTGGCCCTTTAGCGGTATGAGTTCAATCAGTTCTTCCTGTGGCCCATCAGAGTTCACATATCTGCATAACAGTGCTGTCTGCTCAATATCGTTTACATCACTTGACTCATCACAGGCAATTGAATATGCTTGAGCTGAATTGATGTCATCAATTTGCTTACTGGTGATGTTTGTTGCCATTTTAATGGTCCTGTCCTTGACGGTCTTTGCAGAGAGAGGCATTTCTTTAATTTTCTGAATAATTTCCTGTTTGTTTTTTAATTCGGAGAATAGATGCTCTGATATTTTTATGAACCATGATTCTTTCATGTATTCTCCGTCTGTGAACGGCTTCCCCCTCCTTACGATCTCATGAGCTGCCACAAAACTAGCAGCTATAGTTGAGTTTGAGAGTTGATCCACTTCTTGAAAGTATGTTTGCTCTGCTCAACTTTCTGTAGTAGTTCCGAAATCGCTCTCTTTCACCCATCCTCAGTTGGGTACTTTTCAGAAAATGCTGAGTGCTTGTTTTGAAAATGTCTTTCAATATTACATTTTTTGTTGTTTGCTAATTTCTCACCACATATCAAGCACACAGGTAAGCCAGCGTCGTTGGCAGTGAAGGCAAAGGAATCTGTCCATGCAGAATTAAACTCTCTATTTTCTTCTGAGATTTTTCTTTTTTGGAATGTATTCATGGTTAGCTTACCGCGGGGGTCGCACACTCAAGAAGCCGCCTGCAGGTAAAGGCAAGGGCTATAGACGTGGATGTGACGCATATTTTAATTGACAAATTATAAAAACTTTTTTAAAATTCGATGTTAAAGTATCACCTCGAACTCCAAGATAACTGTGCAACAAAATAAACAAAAATAAAATAATATAGAAATAAAAATTAAATTAATAAATAACAGTTATTCTTTTTTTTTTCTTTTGTCAAGGCTGAAGGGAGCCACAACAAGGAGGCTGAAGAGCCACATGCAGCTCAGGAGCTGCGGGTTGCCGACCCCTGGTCTAAAAAAACTGAAATTGGGGCTGGGGCTTTTGCTCTACCAGCCTTGAGGATAGGAAGGCTAGGGGAGATGACCAGGAGTGATTAGAAGACAATGCATCTGACATGGAAATTAACTATCACCTAAGAGATTAAAGATGTATTTGCACATATTAGTAACTCAGAGGCAGGGACTTGAAAATCAGGTCCTGGGGACAGCAAAATGGAACAACAGCATCCCTTGCTGTCCAGATATCAGTCAGACCAGAGCAGTCAGAGGGAGGGGATTGCTTTAAAGTGATAGAAGCAATTAGAATCATAGAATCATAGAATGTTAGAGTTGGAAGGGACCTCAGGAGGTCATCAAGTTCAACCCTCTGCTCAAAGTAGGACTATCCTCAGCTAAATCATCCCAGCGAGGGTTTTGTCAAGCCTCCGCTTAAAAACCTCTAAAGATGGAGATGCCACCACCTCCCTAGGTAACCCATTCCAATGCTTCACCACCCTCCTAGGGAATAACTTTTTCCTAATGTCCAACCTAGACCTCCCCCACTGCAACTTGAGACCGTTGCTCCTTGTTCTGTCATCTGCCACCACTGAAAACAGCCTAGCTCCATCCTCCCTGGAACCCCCTTTCAGATAGTTAAAGGCTACTATCAAATTCCCCCTCATTCTTCTCTTCTGCAGACTAAACAGGCCTAGTTCTTTCAGCCTCTCCTCATAAGTCTTGTGCTCCAGCCCCCTAATCATTTTTGTTGCCCTCCACTGGACTCTCTCCAACTTGTCCACATCCTTTTTGTAGTGGGGGGCCCAAAACTGGACACAATACTCCAAATGCAGCCTCACCAGTGCCAAATAGAGGGGAATAATCACTTCCTGCAATCTGCTGGCAATGCTCTTACTAATGCAGCCCAATATGTCATTAGCCTTCTTGGCAACCAGGGCACACTGCTGACTCATATCCAGCTTCTTATCCACTGTAATGCCCAGATCCTTTTCTGCAGAACTGCTGCCTAGCTCGTCGGTCCCCAGCCTATAGCTGTGCATGGGATTCTTCCGTCCTAAGTGCAGGACTCTGCACTTGTCCTTGTTGAATCTCATCAGATTTCTGTGGCTCAATACTCCAATTTGTTTAAGTCCTTTTTTATCCTACCCCAGCCTTCCAGGGTATCTACCACTCCCCCTAGCTTAGTGTCATCTGCAAACTTGCTGAGGGTGCCATCTACCCCCTCTTCCAGATCATTAATGAAGATGTTGAACAAAACCGGCCCCAGGACCGACCCCGGGGCACTCCACTTGTGACCGGCTGCCAGCAAGACATGGAGCCATTGATCACTACACGTTGAGCCCTTTGCTCTAGCCATTTCTCTCTGCATTGTGGTATAGCAAGGGCAGAGGGCAGTAGGAAAGTTCTGGAAGGGCGCTATGTAAGTGCTAGAATGATCCGAGCTTTATTCCTTATAGACTAGCCAGAGTCACTAGAAGGTAATTAGTGTCAGCTGACACCAATTAAGGCCCTTACCCAGATGCCTATAAAAACCCTCTACTCCTGAGAGACAGTGTGGAGTTGAAGGGGTAGGTGTGTGATGAGCAGAGGAGTGTGTGAAGTGGAGGAGAACAGAACAGAGTACAGTGGTGTGTGGAGTCATGAAGAACAGAACAGAGTACAGCGGTGTGTGGGAGAGAGGTGGAGTCCTGAAAAAGGTACTGGGCTGAAGAAGTCAGAAAGACAGAGGGGGGAGAGTGGCCCAGGAGAAAAGCCTGCAGCTGCAAGTAAGGTACCAGCAGCACATAACTGCTACTCAGAGGGCAGCTGGGCTGGGACCTGGAAAAGGGGAGACGGGATAACCAGCGACGCCCTGGCCCACTACGAGAGGCAAAAGTGTGAGACCCACTAGGGAGAAGCTGGCCGTTTGCCACAGCATTTTATAGTCCATTCATCCAACCCATACTTTTTTAACTTGCTGATAAGAATACTGTGGGAGACCGTATCAAAAGCTTTGCTAAAGTCAAGGTATATCACATCCACCGCTTTCCCCTCATCCACAGAACCAGCCACCTCTTCATAGAAAGCAATCAGGTTGGTCAGGCATGACTTTCCATTGGTGAATCCATGTTGACTGCTCCTGATCACCTTCTTCTGCTTCTTATCAGACTGCTCCTGATCACCTTTTCTTTTTTCTCTGTAACTGAACTGAGAATGTGTTATCTAGTTTAGCCTATAAGAAATGTGAATCTGAATATGTTAAACAGTTTCTTTTGTTTTAATTCCATTTTCTCTACTGTAATAAAACTTTTTTAATTTAAGCTTATTGTTGCTTTAGGTTACGTGCCAGTCATGCTTGAACAATGGGGGCACAAAGGTTTCCTCTTCCAGTGAACTGTGTTGCTGCAGTGGGTGACTACAAGTGGAGAAGCCAAAGGCCTAAGCCAAAGTCGATGAGATAGGAGAGCTGGTCACAATTTAACACCACAATCTAACAATCTCACATCACAAACTAACATTGCTAAGAGAAGTTGGAGCAAAGAAAGGATGAAAGGGATCGATATTTATGCTGCTAAATGTTTAATAGAACAAGTCCAGGAGAGTATTTTTAATTTTTTTAAATTTAATTTAGAAACCACTAATTATTTTTAAGGCCCAGATGATTCCATTGAAATCATATTTCCATTTCTGTTTCCTTCAAAAGGAATCTGCCATTGTTCACAATTCCTGTCTGGCCTCAGATCATGTTATTATCTTAGTATCCTAATCCTTCAGACAAACCAATGACAGGTGTTTCCAATGTTCAACTTTTTTTTTTCAATTTGTGTAACTAATACTGCAAATATCCCATGTTCCTTACATTAAATTGAGAAGTAGACCTGGCCAGAAAAAGGAAATTTATTCCATAGGAAATTCCAAATGTTCAAGATTTTGTTTCATTCCATATCAGAACAAAGTGTCATGCCTTGGAATTTCAACTGGGAAATATATCATTGCCACTGCCACCTCTCCCAGGTCTCCCTGTCCTCCCGTGCTTCCTCCTTGATGTAAAATAGTAGAAATGGCATGGCCACCCTGGGTTAATGATGAGAGGGAACACTCACCATCAGTCTTTTCATCAAAATATTTGTCAAAAATCACCATGTTTCAACAAAACCTTTTCCTTTAGCTCAATCTCTATATTTTCTGACTCAAAACTATTCTGTCAGAAGTTTTTCTAACAGCTCTAGTAATAAGCACTCAGATGCCTATTCATTATCTGTCAAACTCTGGGCACCTATGACCTCACTGAGTTTTGAACATTTCCTAACTGATCACTGTAATGCAACATTGGAGAAGAAACTCATTATGTTAGACATTTAGAATCTTTGATCCATCCGACATCCCCACCCAGCTCCCCATCTACCATCCCCAGATATGCTTCAGCAATTCCAGATTACCTCTAATATCTACCCAGCAACCCCAGCCATCTTCCAACACCCACCTTCCTCCAGACATAGTAGAACTGTCCAGAACCCAACTTCTCCTCTTAGACACTCCCTAGCACTCACTCATCCACCCACCTTAACAGCCCTCCAGACTTCCTTCCACCTACCACTACCAGAGCCGCTAAATTTTCTGCCACTCTCTGTCCTAACTCTTCCACTATTGGGGACAGGATGTGTAGATTGTAAGTCTGGGTGCCTGAAATGTGTGGTGTTGTACCTTAAAATATGCAGATTTCTTTTAATTTAGTGAGAGGGGGAGGGGACGGACAGGTCTCTGAAAATATAGGCCCTTATCTTGCATTGAGCTACACCTGGGCCAATCCCTGTGATCTTGTATAACTCAGTGCAGTTTCAGAGCCATAGAGCACAGATGGGGAAAAAAGTCATGGAAAATTAATTGAACTTCTTTTCTCGAAGCATAATAATGAATGAATTCTGAAAACTGAGTGATCATAATTCAAACTGAGTAACTGATGTTACCAAAATATATTAAAAAACCTGTATAGCTTAAAACCTTTCATGGCCTAAGACCATCCAGCTGATACTAAAGATTAGTGTATCTTGCTACAGCACTGTTAATCTTTGCATTACCAGTGCTTCTGCCAGTCTTTCTTCTCTCAGGGGAATATGCAGTAGAAATAAGTGAGGCTGGGTGAATTTTCACTTTCTCCCTTTGAACTGTCCTACAGTTCTTTAGGAACGTATTAGAATAACCAGTAATACTTCAAAACAAAAATACAACCGACTTTTCACCTGTTCAAGAATATTTATGACTATAAATTAGAAGAAACACTTCATTAGAAGGCAAGGCTAAAATGAAGAGGGTAATTTTGCCCTGGTAATTAAGTGTTGATTAGTTGTGATTGAAGGCAAAAAAAAAAAAAAAAGGCAGCAACAGAAATGTAAGAAAAAATTTACAGTATTAAGACAAAGTATTAAAAAACTCAGCAATTATAAGTTATTGTACCAATTAAACCTTCCAAATCTATATATTATAGTACTCTTTAAAAGAATCTATAAATACACTTTATTTTTACAATTCAAAGGAGAAAAAAAGTTATAAATCAATTGTCCTTAAAAAAAAAAAATATTTTCTGTGTTTTACTAGTAGTCTTCTTCCTATGAGGCTTGATACCCAATGATTACTACATACCACATTAGACTAGCATATTCTTATCAGTCTCATTTTCATAGAGGTTTAAGCAGTGGATATTAGGGGGATTCTGAATGTCATCATGTGGCATGTATCCCAGGCCACTCTCTTTCAAAATAAGTCTGTCCTTTAAACAGCTGGATTCAGGAAACCTTTCCCACCTTGGAAGTCAGCATATCAGCTAAAATATTAATTTAGTGGGTATGCACAGATGTGCGCAGCCTTTTGAGGCACAGAAGACAGATGGAGTGTTTGCTCCTCAGGTTCAAAATTCTACTTCATTCACTTGTTACCAAACTGTTAGCATATTGACATCTGTGTGTGCTGGTATCAATATACTAATGGCCTTGAAGTGTTTGCTTCAGCTGTCAGTTTCTATGTGAATGGGCACTGAGCTCTAAAGCAGTAACTTTATGTTTTTGGGAAAGAATGAAGAGCCAGAAACCTTTATGTAAACAATTATGCCATCCTTAGTTGCACTGAGCAGTACATTACTCTGCAATTATTCCTGATGTAAGTGGGACTACTTGTGCAGTAAGATGCTACTTGATCTACATAAGACCGGCAGAAACAGGCACTCAACCTGCATGCATATGTGCTCTGTTTTAAGGTCAATGAGAGCTGCTGAGTGCCCAGCTTTTTAAAAGTCGGGTGGGTGTGTATCTGTGTGTGTATTTCATATATGGATCTAGGAGCCTAAATTTAGGCACCTATTCTTGAAAATCTTGGCCCAGAGTGTCATCTAGACCAAACAAAATTAAGAAAATAATGTCTTCGATGAAGTTTTTAAAAAATTAACCAGCCAGTAGAGATGGAGTGAACATGTATGGAAATTATAAGCTTCTGAAGATGGAAATGACTGTATCATGAAATTCACAAGGTTTTTAAATAATGCACTAAATGCACTAATATTTTGTAATGCCATTCATGGCATACTGCCTCCAAAAGTGGTACTGCTAGATATATTTCAACAACCTCATAAACACTGACTGGAAAGCACAAAATTGTTCCTCAAGGATCACCTTTAAAAGAAGTTAAGAATGACTTGCTAAAATGGGGAAATCAGTACACCAATTTTTTTAAACCAAAGGGCAAATATACTAGTATAGGAAATGCCTTATTTGAAATACTGGTATAAACACTACTTAGAAGTGGCAGTATAAGAATGTAATGAACAGATCATCTACAATTTAAATATTCAATACGTCATTATCATAACACTTCATAACCAGAGCCCTTTGCACTGTAATAGTATCGAAATTGTACTGTCTCCAGGAGAAAGGACACCAATTCAGAATGTTATTTATGTTCTAGTCCATTGATGACATTTGAATTGGAGAGATTCCTAGAGTATTTCTATGTCTTATAATACATTGAATATCTTCCTTTTCGATAACCTTGATGAAAATGCCGGCTTATGTGAAAAATATGCTTTCATGCAATAAGGAGGTTTTGATTTTTTATACTCTAGTTGAATTCTTTTCTTTACAGCAATCACCAATCTACTCAGTAGTTTGGAAGTATAATGTTTTTTTCTAAATCCTGCCCCCACCAAACAAAAGCAGCAATAGAGAAAATGCATGAAAAGACTATATTACAGATATTATGCTAATATACTGTTATTTTAGGACATTCATTATTCAAAAAAGCAGGCTAATCAAGCATATACAGGGGAACTGAAATAATGACGTACCAAAAGAAGTCCAAGTAGTACCAATCATGATGGTGGTTCGCATATACGTACTAGGAATGAAACTAAACAATACCCTGTTTTCCAACATGCCTCTAAGAAATGATAAGAATTTAACAAACATTTGATAGTTTTATCCTTGAGGAAGCATCTGCAATCACTATTGTTAATTATTGGTTTCTAGAGGTTTCACAATGTGCTAGGTGCTTTCCAAACAAAAGAAGACCTAAACAGAGAGGATAGGGGGAAAAGAAAAAAACAAAACAAAAGTAAGTTAACCAAGTGAGTGTACAAAGTTTAAGTGACCAAATGACATATATGCATGCATATGCACACAAGTATAAACAACCTCAAATTACAACAAAGTTGTTGTCAGCATCAAATATTTGTAATTGGCACCATCTCTAATATTGCAAACAGTCTTCTGGTGAATGTTATGTATTACATACAAAACCAGATAAGAGTGATTTTCAGATTAGAGAATGTAACATACTGCACTCCCATGTATATCCTTATGGTGTGATTGTGTGTCATTTATGTTCACCCTTATAGTTTAAGTGCGTATTATTTAATGCAAAATATGTCATAGAAGATATTTTTGGAATGCTCAAGACATACTGAACATTACTGGTACAGTAATATGTTTATTGCAATAACATATGTATGGGTATGAGGCTTCGCTCTGTAATGTTACTGTAGAAGGGCACCTCGGCTGGCCCCCAGACTGGGAGCCGAGGGAGGGACTGCTGGGAGCCGAGCAGTAGACCAACAGGGCGAGGCACCCAGTAAATCTGCCCGGCAACAAGCCGGGATTGGGCCAGCACGCCGGGCCGCCTGTCAACCCCGCAGGTCAGGCCGGATAGGCCCGCCGGCGATGGCCAATCCGGCCCCGGGAGGCGGGACTTCCCCAGGAAGGGGAAGGATAAGAGCTCAGCCCCAGAGCTCAGTAGGAGGGAGGCAGCAGTGGGAAGCAGACCTGCTGCCCCGGGCTCCGGCCGGCGAAGAGAAGGTCTGCCGCCCCGGGCCGAAGCCCCGCCAGTCCCGGGACCCATACCGGGAGTGGATAGGCCCTCCGGCCGCTGGAGACTGGGACTGGCCGACGGGCCCTAAAAGGCGGCCGCCCCTCCCTGCAACCCCAGCCGGGCCTGAGGAACCAGACCCGTCCTGGTGGGTCAAACCGCCCGAGGCCGGGCCAGACCTTGAGGAGCTGCCCGAGGAGTTACCGGCGGCTGCTCCCCCGGAAGCTGGGCCGGACCTCGAGGAGTTGCCGGAGGCCCTGTTCCCCAGCGAGCATCTGGACCTAGAGGAGCTGCCGGACGCTGAGGACTTGCCCCCGCTGCCGCCTCCAGACGCCGACGGGTGGGTGAGCCAACCGTGGAGCGTGTACCCCGCCCCCGGGTTGCTCGGGGTCAGCTCCTGGGAGGACGGGGAGGAAGTGGCCCAGGGGCAGCCAGGCCTACTGGCCAGAGAAGGGGCACAGGCCCCGCGGCGTGCTGCGGTCGGATCCCCGCCGCACCAGTGGTACTGACGGTGCCACTGGTAGGGCCCTGGGCTGGGACGCAGTGGAGACGGGTGGGCCTGCGTCCCCCTCCTCCCCCCCCCTATACCCGCACTTGCCCCTGCGAGTGGGAGAGACAGAGGGAGAGTCCTAACCCGCCGGCCAGACGGCTGGGAGACACCCGCCTCAGCCTGCCCTGCTGCCCAGGGAGCAGGCCTCCTAGACTGCTTGTTTGCCTGCCCTGCTGCCCAGGGAGCAGGCCACTGAGACGGCGTGCTCGCCCGCCCTGCCAGAGGGCCGGGGCGAAGGACTGCTTGCTCG
>ML675624.1:61020510-61068484 GCA_007922155.1 Mesoclemmys tuberculata | reverse complement strand
TTGCTCGCCCGCCATGCCAGAGGGCCGGGTCTAGAGGCAGGCCAGCCACTAATTCCCCTTCTTTCTAGGAAGAGGCCAAGATCTTCCCCAGCGGCTGGGCCCTCCGGAGGGGCCGCCGCACACGGGCGGCATAACCGCCGTCCAACAGTTACCAAATGTGTGTTTCATAGCTTGAAGTAAATTCAGGCAAAACCCTCCAAGAGCAGAAAGGCAGTTCATGACTCACTAAGGCATGCATAAAACAAACCAGCTTTCCCAGAGATAAAGAACTGGCCTAGATATCAAAGATACTCTCAAGTGAGCCACCTCTCTCCCCACCCCCCATTTCCTTGCACATCTTGGAGCCACAATACGGAATGCTCACTAACTCAGGATGAACCCATACAGGGACACAGTTTGTCATCTGACCCTGAAGAGCGGATAGCCGAGGCCACAGAGGGCAGGCGAAAGAACATATTACAAAGGGGAGACATTTTGCTGTGCTTTCTCTCTTCCACCTCTATCTACAAACACCACTAGGCAACTGAAATGCTGACCCAGCCAGCCTGTGGTGAAAATCATCTAAAACTGTAAGGTCGCCGAAAGTATTGAGCTCAGTTTAGAATGTGGTTTGCCTTTTATTTACTTTTGATCAAATCTTACCTGCTTTCCTCTGACTTATAACCACTTAAAATCTTTCTGTACTTAATAAATTTGTGTTTTGTTTTAACTAAATCAGTGCATGTGGTTTAAGGTTTGTTAAGATTCCATTTGAAGTGGTGAGGCTGGTGCATATCAATTTCTTTGATAAAGTGACAAACCGATGAGCTTGCAGTGGGCAGCACTGAAGATGCAGTTCCTAGGGTTGCATCTGGGATTGGTGGTGTCTACTGGAGTCATGCCAGTGCATGACCCCAAGAGTGGCTGGCCAGAAGCACTCACTCACTTAGTTGAGAGCAGCTTGCTTGCTGTAGGCTTTGTGTGGGCTGACCCAGGAGTGGGGGTTCACACAGCAGGGCAGGGTAAGGCAGGCTCCAGGAGGAATTGGGGTGACATAGCAATACAGCAGTCCAGATTCAGAGGGGAACATCATAGAGAAGCATTAACAAAGCCATGAAAACACTCTTCACTTCGTAGAACAAAGAACAGTGTGTGGTGACAAAGGGTTAAAAAACTTTTTAGTTCGTCTATTTTCCACGCCTTAGATGAGCGGGGAGCTTGGAGGAAAAAGGGAAAAAGTGAGGGGTTTTTTCTTATCTACTTTTACTAATTTATGACTCTGTCAGTTTTACAATTTGAAATGGGACTTCCTATTCCTTGCTTAAAACAGTGGATTTTCTAAAGAGATTAATTCTTAAGACACACACTTGCAAGCACACATTTATACAACTTAGGTTTGATTTATTGAGGAATCCGCACCGTTTCAATTTCAGCTCGTAATACTGACGAGGTGAATGAATCCGATAACAGAACGCTTATTTAGCAGGAGGGGGGTGGAAAGGTACAGACACACATAGGGTGTTAGTCCCCTGCTGTCGCAGCTCTACTAAGCAATGGAACTGCAGGGGCTCATGTTTGGAGGGAGAAGGAATTGTCCTTTCAGTCCACACACTCCACCTGCCCGTTGGGTCACTAGGCTCAGACAGGCCCCCCTTGCTATTCACCCAACCAACTTGTAGACAGATGAGGGCAGCTGGAACCTGTCTTAGTCCAAGACCTGGTCAACGGTTTATAAATCTATCATTCATTTATACAATAACACACATTCTATATCCAATCTAAATCCACTATTTATTGAGAGTTTTTACCTTACCACAAATTATCTTCTCTTATTCCTTTACAAATTCTTAACACACAAATAAAACTTAAACAACTGATTACAATAACATATGTACACAAAACAGTTAGAACTATTACTAGTTTTACATTCACACTCACTACTCACCACATATATGAACAAACTCAGCTGCAGCAAAAAACAAACATACCATGGCCAGGTTCTCCTTACTTTTATGCTATATTTTCATCCAGGTGAAAGCTCTATCATATTCACACCCAGGTTGTCATCTGCAGAACAAAGCCCCACGGGTTATCAGCTCTGACACCCTACCCTATTTTTTTGAGCGATGAGCTGGAGAGAGGCGAAATGGTTGATGAGACCCTTTGCGCAGTGCTATTCTGGTGCACCCCCTTCTTGATTCGTGGCTCCCCAAAAAGCCTCGGTCTGATGACCCCTTTTATATCTCTACTTCAGCCAATGTGTCTGCTAAGCCAATGATAGACCTTTCCTTTACCATCTTATCAGCAGCCTCCTCCTCAAAACTTTACTGCTGACTTGCAAAGCTAATTTTGCAGTGACTGCCAAATTCCCACGTCTGGGTCTGGAACTGCTACATGTACCAGCTCCCGTTATCATGGGTTTACTTCTAGTTCAAGGTCTCTTTTTTTTTTCTTTTTCTTTTTTGCTGTCTCTGAGTCCCCCACACATGGATTTTATAGCTTTTCTCAAGATGGACTTGGGGCACTGATTTTTCAAACATGTTTTTACCCTGTTACAACACAGTGGACAGGAGTAAAACTGAAGGACATGAATGAAAGATTGATAAGGAAATAAGAGTAGATGGCAATTTGGTAACATGCAATCACTTCTGAGTTAACTCACAGAATAAAAAATATGAGCTGAATTCGAGCAAATGTCTCTGATAAGCTTTCAAGAGAAATAGAGTGAAAATGGTAACTCAGATACTTGGGAGCTCTACAGACTAGCCTTCATAGTATCAAAGGATGGTTAACAACAACAAAAAAATGTTAAACTATACAATGTGGCCAACATTTCTTCTGAACACACCCAACTTAGAAATGCAAGTGCCCCAAACTGCACATTTATGGATTTTGTGCCCCTAAAGTCATGCCTATATTGGTATTATTAAATATTGACAACATAGTTGGCTATCTACAAGACAAGCGTGAAAGAGTCTAATTTTAAGCGCTATATTATGAACGTCTCCCACTGGTGTGCCACTAATCATGGGAGTAATTGCTCGCCAACAAGAGTAAGGGTTTAACAATGTAGCCTTAAACTTACTACTCACTACATAATGGTATAACTTTGTATTATGGGCCAAATCCTCAAGTTCTTAGGCCTGCAAGACTCCCAGTGTTTTCAGTTGCAGTTTTGACCAGAAAAGGATCAGGCACTTTAAAAATAGGCAGCTTACACACATCTATGGTGGATTTGATTCTGCATCATTACGTATTTCACCAGTATAAAATAGATGTGAGATTAACACATAAAACTCAGTGTTTGGAAAATGACCTTCTCAGGCATCCTTATAATTTATAAGGAAAAGGTAGTGGTATAAATGAAGTTTCCACAAGATAATATTTGAGCAGTAATGGGGGGGGGAAGCCATTTCAAATTTAAGTTTATTTTATTTAAACAATTCTCTTAAAAGAGATTGTATGTCTCTGTACAGAACTATGGTAAAGCCAAAGTTTTAGAGAAATATGACTTGAGTAGTAAGTGTCAGATATTATCAGAGCCAGAGACAGTGATAAGCTCAAGCAAAGGGCACAGCTGAAGGCTTTTATTACTTTTTATGTACCCTTGCCTAAATGTTGTTAAGGAAATGCAATTACCAATTGAAAGCTCATTCATCCAAATTATTCAGTGCTACAAAGGAAACCTGACATGTAAACAATTTAGATAAGGATCCTAATCATCTAGTAGCACAAAGCATCTGCAATTTTTCACTCAGAGTGCTAACACTGTTAAAAGTGAGAATATTGTCCTTGAAAAACTGGTCCAGCTAACTGCACCATAACAGCCACAGAGGTTGCACTTAAAACTTTCAAATCAGCAGAAACATTTTGAGACAAGGAATCTCTCTCAAACTGGTAAATACTTTCATAAAAAGGTAAAAACATTTCAGGGGTTGATTGTTATCAATATTAGCAGTAAAAATTCTACCTGCAATACTAGTGCAAAGTTAAACAGTCAATGATGTGAAATTGACAAACATATTGCAAGTTACAAGATAAAAATCATGTTGCCAGAGCCTAGGGTGTGGATGAACTACACAGGGCAAAGGTCATATGCATCATGTATGTATAAAAGTGATTTAAAGTTCACCTTTGCATTCCTGGTCCCCTGAAATCAGGTTAACAAAGATGCAGGGTGACATTAATTTAAACCATCTACAAATGGCCCTGTAGAACTGAAAACACAGCTGACGATCAGCACATTGTAGGGACACCGTGGCCACTCTCCCTTTTCTTCACACCACATCTGCTTTCCTATGCAGGAAAAATGACAAACATAAAAGCCCATACACAGTGGTAGTGTGCCACCTTGGGATCCCCCTGGCACTAAGCTAGTTAAGCCACTTTGTAGCTGTCTCAGTGCCACAAAATCTGGCCCATGGTCTCTTACTAATACGTTTTCTTTTTCTCATAAAGACACCACTTATCTGTTCAATTTATATTTAATAGAGAAGAAAAAAATGAGTATTTGTTACTTGTACCATGCCCAAATATGTGCCAAATACCTCATAGAAAAGAGCTTACCATCTTCACAGTGTATATGTAACAGTTTTGGGCAATTCATTGTCAGACATGAGATAAATTTCTAGAAGTATTCAAGCTCAGATTCCAAGAAGATTTAAAACAATTTTATTTAGAACATTATAGTTCTTGAATACTCTATCGGTGAATGAATCAATATGGAAACAGCATTAAATGAAAGATAAATTTAAAATGCAATGGTTTAAGTCATGTAAATAAGTCAACCTGGATTCAAACTATAATCTTCATCCAAGAGCACATGGAGACAAAAGGTATGAAGTAAAAATAAAATTTTAAAGTAATCACCACAGGAAGTCTTTTCAAGGGCAATTTTAGCCTCACATTGCCAAGTTGATATATCTAGAATACTATAAGGAGTTAAAAAATGGTTTTCCAAGATCAGTAATTATCGGGCAGAGAGGAGACTAGAATTCAAGTCTCTCAACTCCCAATCCTGCAGTTAAAATAACACAAAAGCATCCTCTGTCCTTGTTATAAACTTGACTACCACTGGCCTAAGCTAAGAGGCTTTGAAGCCAGTGAAAAGATGGCAACTGAAGTTAAATCAGGCCCTATAAGAGGTAAATAGTTAGCAATATCATTGCCACACTGAAAATTGCCCCTTAGGTTGTTAAAAACAAAATTCTATTTGAATAAAGGAGTGAGGTATATCACCTATTATGTCTGGTCAAAAGAACCAATTAGTACAATTTATGATGGTAATTCTGTTTCTTAGTCAATGGCACTCAATTTCACAGCTGTAATGAAAGCACACAGACACTAAGGTATTACATCCTGAAAAATCTCATCAAGTAAAAATTAGCTAAATTTTAGTATACAGAAGAAGAACTAACTATAAAGAAGGCTTTTTAAATCTTGCATCAGGTACCATTCACTTCACTTGTGAATAATCTCACTAAAGTAATGAGAGAAAAATGTGACATGTTACTTTTGGGGATGGCCACAGCTCCATGTTGATATAGAAAAAACCCAGTGCCACAAGCTAGAAGTAGCTAGGAGTGCTCCACTCACTATGGAAAACAAGAAAATTTAAGAGTACACTCACCACTAGAGCCCCCTTCACGGGTGGTGGTGATGTAACGGGCTCTCTCCTCTCCACTACCCTCGGCTGATAGTAATTCCAGGTCTGCAATGGTCCGCATCTTTTTATGACCCAGCTCTCTGGGCCAGGTCACATTTTATCCCACCCTGTCCACAATACTAAAATCCAACAGAAACAAGTGTGTCTGATCCCTCTGACCAGTTTGCCACCTTCAGTTCTGGGCCAAGTGGTCTGTACATCCTTTTTTCTGAGGGCTCTCAAAAGTCCTTCTCTTATGTCAGGGGCTTCACGCCACCACCTCAAGTTGCAGGTAAGGGAACCCAGGCAACCCCTCTCCACTGGACTCCATTCAGGAACTGTAGGACAGGCAGTCAAGGTTCACTCCACCAGACTCATTGCTCCACCTCCCTGGACTTTTGCCCACCTAGTCTCTCTCCTCATCCTTCAAGAGCCTTCTTATTCCCTACAGATCTCTTCGCTCCCTGCTAGCAGAAGAGTCACTGCAGAGCTCCTCCATACAGCCGCCTTCTGCTCTCAACTTCCTTTGTTAACAGAACTATCCACCATCATTAATAAGGCCCCCACATACTATTTTTCCAGTTGTGAAAATGCATTTGCCTGTAACAAAAAATGCAGATTATATGGCAGATTATATCAATTTCTAGCATGCTAGCTCGAGCCCTGCTAGCATGAGTCTCTCTACCTCGGCTAGGAAGCTCTCTCCCAGATGCAGTGTAGACATACCTTTCTTGATCACAAAATAGAGACAACTTTAGCAGCCTTCTGCCCAAGGAGATGTCAGAGTGGAGGAATTCATAATCATTTCTAAAATAAAGAACTATCCTATCATAAATTCAAGGTAATCAGTCTATGTCTTAGCAGGAATCGGCATTTGTTTACATATGGGAAATAACATTACTACTAAGAAGAAAAGACAGCTGATTTAACAGTTTTTGTGTCAGGGAAAATATATCAGTAATGTGTGAAAAGCCAGGGAGACACAAAAAGAACATTAGACACAGATGGCTAGAAAAGGCTGAAAGTAAAATCTATACTTGCTTTCAGAAGAACTAATTTAATCTAAAATCTAAGATGTGCAATACTAAAGGTTCTAACAGTCATATATATTTCAAGTACATTTTTATTTAAAGAAGAATTTTATCTCATGGCAAGTTTCTAAAACACCTCCTATGAAAATTTCTGGGGAAGGAAGGTATGAGAATAGCAGAAGAGTTTTTGGTGAGAAGGGATTTTGGAGGGTCTTACTTCCTAATATGGGTTCTAAAGTTAGCACTCAGCTTTTATAAAGATTTATATGTGCACAAAGGAATGGATAGCCACATTTTTATAAAGTGAAACAGATCTGACTTTTAAAATATCAAATCAAAATAAGAAAGTTTAAAGAATTCCTGCTTCTGACAGATGGCCATGTCCTGCATACCTTCACACTGAAGACTGAAGGAATTTTTGGGGAGTTTTGCCTGAGTGAGGACAGTAGATTTTGACTCATATTCAGGGTTTATCCATTTTACTTGTGCCAAGATGGCAAATTCAGTGTGGGGTTGTGCAAGATACGAGATTTGCATGTTGTGCATTTTTGTAGTCTAAACTGGTGATTTTAATCAACTATGGGGAAAAAGTTATTAATAATACCATTGCAAAAAGCATGCAGTTTCAAGCATCCCCAGATATGTGATAAATAATCTATCCACTGTGCATAAACTTACTGATGCTAATTGTGAGAGAACAGGAATTTCTTAAACCCATGATGCACTCGAGAAATAAGACTTCAGACTGCATCTTCAGCCCTTAAATAGCCAGATCACCAGGAGTCTCTAGAGACACTTCTAAATCCTAATGCCCCAGAATGAAGAAAAAGAGCAGCCAATTCCCTCAGAAGATCCCAGTTGGAGTGGCAGGGACGGGAGGGGAGTGGACAAAGCAACCCATGCCCAAAAGAAACTTTAGCGAGGAGTACGCCTGCCTGCATCCCTGATGTCAGAGGGTGGCCATATCCTTCAAGGGCAGCTGTAGCCCTTGAAGGCACTTTTTGCCTGTGTTAGCCCTTTATCCTGGCCAAATTCAAATTGCATTCTGCTTACCTAGAATTCCCTAGCTAGGTCCAAAAGAACACAGTATTCTTCTCTTTCTGCCCCAGTTGTCATGCAGTAATGTTAATTATCATTAAACAGCCAACACACTGAAGCCCAGAATACTACTGCAAGGGTTTCTGAGCGTACACATGGACTTCGGTGCAGTGGATATTCATGACCACAATTTGTGAAGAGGGTTTAGCTCTTTTAGAATGAAAGAGATAGAGGACATGTATTTAAGCCATCACCAAGAAGAAAATTGGTTAGAATTTGTATGACTTACGTGTTAAAGCACTTGTTTGTACTCCAGCAGCTCAAAACTGCTTCACTTATTTAAAAAAATGAAGTTTTTAAATTTTAAATTAATTAAAACCAGTGCCTTTTTGTTTAATAACGTAAAGCACCCAAGAGGTTCAAAACTAAAGGGCAGCTATTAAAGACGCTGAAGAAAGGCCAAATCCTGCAAACTGCTGAGCAACCTCAACTTCCACTGAACTCAGAACCGTGGAGGATGTGGCCCCAACTTTTTTCTGTTCCATACCATGGTGTTTTTAGCCAGCCTATGTTCTTGTGCAGTTTCATTGGTATTCCAGTACATGCACATATGCTATGATGGCTTTGGTAAAACTACTACAATCTACTGTGACAAACAGTCCACATTTAGAAATGTCTAAATATAGATAACTACACAGAAGACTGAAGCCTCCATCTAATCCATTATGAGCAATTGAGAAAATTGTAAGTTTTTCAAAATAGTCCAAATTTGTGTTTATGATGGACCCTAATGCTTTTCTCGAAGCTGTTCTTTTATGTCAGCTTTTGTACGTGTCCATTACTATTTTTTCCAGTTTTTCATTACACTACAGTTATGTTTAAAGAGGACAGGCAAACAAATAATGCTAAAATAGTTTACAGTCTGCTGTTGTAACAAATCTGTGACAACCTAGGTCACTTCACATCTGTCACTTCACATGCTGGACACCTTGGCCACTCCAAACCTAATGGTGGCAACAGAGATAGAGCTCCTATCTTTACGCTTCAAAGTCACTGGGTTCTAATAATTGAGCTAAAAAGAATCCCCTGTGCCTGTTAGCTGTACAGTATCCATTACACACTGCTGAACAGTTTTGATTCCATTCAATGTGCAACCGTTGCCTTCTAATGCCTCATATAGATTGTAAACTCTCCAGAGTACGAAGTTGTATTTTATTCTGTAAAATATCATATGTACTTACAATACTATGGCCAGATTGTGATATCCTTACCTTACACTAATGCCTTACTCCACAAACAGTTCTATTTATTTCCATGGGACTTTCAGGGTGCAAGGTAACTTTCAGCATGAATACCACAATTCAAGCCCATAGACATAATTAGGGTTAATTTGCTTAAGGGAGGGAGTATAAACATGTACAATGGAACAAATTAATGGAAAAACTGGAGCCAAATAGTCTACATATTCTTTCCAGGCCTTCATCTGACACAGGCTTCAGGAACTGGGCAGGTATATAGCAGGTGGATAGTTAGGTTTGTGGAGCAGGTCAGCATCCCATTTAGCTACTTTCACCCTTTGCAGTGTGCACAGTGGATTGGCTCTCCTCTGCTGTCTACAGTGGGAAAAAATTAAATCACCCTTGATCCTCTGTTTATCCACCTGTACAATGGATATAAAGTCTTGCTTCACAGGGGTGTTGCAAGCCTTAGTATATTAATATTTCTACAGTGTCTTGAGATCCTTGCACAAGAAACACTGATATAATGCTTTCAACTTATATTAACACTGTATAATTGCATATATTAGCAACACAAAAGTCATAATTAGAGCTGGTTGCCAATTTTTTAACGGAACTTTTTTTTTGTCTGAAAATGCCCATTTGTTGAAACCAAAACGTTTCATGGAAACTTTTTGTCTTGAACGTTTTGGACTGAACTTTTGTTCAGACCAATGTTTGGTAAAAATAAAATAGACATTCACACCAAAAGAGCCAACAGCATGGTGGGCAGGGCACTAAACTGTTGGCTATTCTGGGGTGGGTGGGTCTCTCTCTCTCTCTGCAAACGTTTTGCAAGGTCTGAGTTTCATTCAGATGTGGAATTCAAAAGTGTTGAAAGATTGAAATTTTTCATGAAACAATTTTTTTCTGGCTAGCCTTACTTGGTATGGCTATTCAAAGCCCATTTAAGCCTTTTTATATATAAAGCTAAAAACATGTTTGTTTTAAAGGGGGCGAATGGAAATAATCTTGCTATGTTTAATTACATGACAAGCTATTCTTTCATTGTCACCTAATACATATGAAATAATTCTTTTCAGTGTATGAGCTTCAAAGTCAGAAAGAATCAGTCTAATATAACTCATAGTAAGTACATGCTCATAGCTATTTCCCATTCATGCTTTTGACAATGTAATGCATTCCGAAGTTGCTCAGTCTCCAGATATCTATACTAATTAAACTTACGGTATGTTATTCTAGTGATGATAAAAACTAGGAAAGCATGCACATTTTTTTTTCATTTTATTTGCTTTTCCAAATAGGCCGCATCACCAGCCATTTATTCAAACTTTCCAAGGACAACATAACCTTTTCTTCAGTATATAAGTCACTTAGTTTTCACTTCAATTTATTCTCAAATTAATATTCTCACAGTAACCTCATCATCCTTTCCTTCTATTGCTTCCTTCCACTCTCTGGTTGCATCTCATTTCAAAGTGAACCCAATCCTGCATTTGACTCTGGGCAGACCCAACTGACTTCCATGCTGATGCAGCAGTAAAACTACACACTTTCAACAGCAGGATGGGAGCTTTAGTTTGTAAGCTCTTCTGGGTAAAGACCATTTTCCTGTGTGTTTTTCCAGCATCTAGCATAATGAGGCCACGATCCTGATTTTGGTTTATGGACAGTACCATAATTAACAAATTTAATAAATAATAGCTATAGGCTTATGTGCATAAGTATGTACAAATGTTAGGCTTAGTTTTTCCTATAATTTACCTAAAATTAAATGCATGAGCACCTGTATTACTATTAATTATTAATAATAGTATTGTAGCAGCACCTAGGGACCCCTATTTTCAGAGGAGCTGAAAAACTTGAACATGAGAGCTTGGGACTCCCAATCAGCTTACCTGTGGGCTGACAAAGAACTGGGAACCTGGGAGTCTTGGGAGCACCACCGTACAAGCTCACATTTCCTCAGCTGTCTGGGCTTTCAGGGCTGTGAATCCAGAGCAGCCAGCAAGGTGGACAACCAGTGGTTGGGGACCCCAGAGCTTTCTGTTGATGGAGAATTTCTAAATATTCGATTTTCATTTCAAAAGAAAACAAAATCAGATTCTGAAATACCAAATTCCTAAACAAAACAGAATTACCTTGCTCCATACAGCTCTAACTCTAAGTTCCTTGAGACACGGGCTGTCTTTTTGTGCTGTGTTTTTACGGTACCTAGCTCAATGATGGGGGTCCACAGGTATTGCCAGAATATTACTACCAACTCATCAGGCAGACTGGCAAGGACCTGGGCAAGTCAGCTGGCAGGTAACCAGAGAGATCTGCGATGGAAACCTGCCTGGCAGGTTGGGTTCCATTAGACAGACCTTCATAAAAAGTAAATCTTCCCCACAGAATGCTTTGATTCAACAAATCACCAATCTCCAATGCAGAAATGCTTCATCAGAGAACTTCCAACCAGCTCTACTTAATAAGTAAGCATAAGACAAGAAGCAATAAACAAACAGATACAGACAGATGGGAAAGCACAAGGAAACAATGAGACAAAACTGGTCAGGTATGAAAAAGCAGTGAATTCGGCATACACAAACCCCTGTACAAGTCACATATATATAGTGTGCATGTAACTACCTTTCTGCTGCAAACAGTAGCATATAGAGAGAATGGAGGTCATAGCATACCTTTAAGGGATGCTGTTAGTAGAGATGTAGGATCATTTTGAGAGAGTGAAGGATTCCAGAACTCCAGACTGCGATTTTCCTGTCAATTTCTTAGGCAATAAGTGTTTCTTAGGCAATAAGTGTAGTCTGTGCTAGATTTACACAGTGAGAATTTTCTCAAGGTGGTATTTTATTTGGGAAAATGAAGTTAAAAATGATAAGTGGTATTTTTCTAACCTTCACCCTCCAAATAGACTTTTGTGATTTTCCATTAATTAATGGAATTAAAGTGTTAATTGCCTTTTCTTTTGACAAAAATAATAATTTATAAAGATGTTCTGGGAGGCATGCCCTACACATAAAATAAGTTAAAATGAAATCTGGCTGTGTTTTATGGCATCAGGATGGTTAGGGTCTGCTAGCTAAACCTCACCAGTTTATAAAGATCATCATCATTTTGTACTGTACATATTTCCTAATTGTATCTGTGGCATGAGTAATTTACTAAAATTCCATACACCAGGTAATCTCTTGAATTGGCATATTGTGCCTTCAATTTACTTGCTTACTTATTTCATAACATGTTGAATGCAACTGCCAAAAGAGATTTGATAGAGGTACACCTGTATCAATTTATGCTACAAATTTAGGTTTCAATCTTAAAATACCTGAATATCAGCTACTGGGTAGAGTGCTTGCAGTTGGAAATAAGTAACTATTATACCCCTTTGGAATCTCAAACATTCAGGCAGGATGCCTTAGATTGGAACTACGACAGAAATGCAAAATCGTTGAGCTATGTTGTAAGATGCTAACTACCATTGTAGCTACACCTAGCCATACTCTGTCAGAGATTCCTGTGACAGATAACCAAAGACTGTATGACTCGGGACTTGCTGGCACCAGGAAAATCACTGGGACTTGCTGCACTGGGAGAACCCCATTATGTGTTATAAGTGCCCAATGTGTGGTAAATGACCTGTTAAGTATTGGAAACTCCAGTATACAATCTGTATGTAAAACAGTAATCTTAAACAAACCTATATAAGCCCTCTGTATCTTGAACCCAGCGAAGTTCCAGAGATCAGCATGGGGACATGCTGCCTGGTCTTCCCTATAGCTATAGCCTTCTGTGTGTCTGTCAAGCTTAAAGTTCTGCCCGATCCAACCCAAATTGAGTAGCTGCGTGATTTTTCCACGACACATCGTAGTAAATATTTGCAGGATTGGCAGTTAGGAATGACTGAATATTAAAGATGTCATCATGTGAGTAGATCATTTACCAGTAGCGAAGTTCATAGTGATCAAATTCTGAGACACCACACAAATAATCAAATTCTACAACTCAAAAACACTAAGTAATTCATACTTTCCATATGGACTTGACTGTAATAACCTACAATATACTCAAGCAACAGATGATTTTAGACTAGTTTTTTAAATGACTGTATAAATCATTAAGCACCTATACTGTTGCATCTATTCTATCTCAGCCTAAGAATTACTCTAATTACAATTATGCTTAAAGTTAGAAATAACTTTACATGACGCTAATCATCATCTGATCTAAATTATCAATGTAGATAGCAAGATTATAGCAAAAAAACTAATGAATAGGCTAGAGCTGGAATTGTCAAAGTTGTGTGCATCCTAGCCAGGTTTAATTTATTAAAGTTAGTCAATGTTGTTATTAAGTAAAGTTAGTAATGTTGTTATTAAGACCTTCCCAGTGTTACTAGTTTGAACGAGGAAGGCTTCAAGAGTGACAAAGCAGGACAAGGAATTATAGGGCACAAAACTAGCATTAAAATCACAATCAAAATAAGGGCCTCACTCTCAGTTACACAGGAATAACCAACACAAGGAAGAGGAGACCATGTGAGTTACAACAAAAGGAACTTTCTAATAATTTTTTCAGCAGCAGAGATGAGCTGTGCCCAGTCCCACCAGTGGAAAGAGCTAGGGTTTTCACCAGCTTAACCCACAAGTTATCCAGGATTCAGAGGAATCATGTAGGTGTACCTAGCCTCTATTACAATGCTTAGTGCTTGGCTGCAACACAATATCACTTTCTGCAGAAGCTGTACTATCAGGTCTCTGTCTATTGCAGCTTTCCCGAAACTTATCCTTACCTCTCCCTTAAAGAGTTGTTCCACAGTAAGTAGGAAAATACAATTATAACTGCATTAACTTGCATTTCTACCAGAGATTCTGTGTGGGGGCAAGAATCCTGAGGTGTCCAGCTACCTTCCCAGTCCCATCCAACTAGTCAGCTTCTCATGAAGCCCTTAAATAAGGAAAGACACAAGCTTCCTTCTCTCCACATGGACACATCTTGAGCATGGGGCCATAAAACAGGTCACACAATTGTACTTTCAGTTTGCATAATGAAATATGGTTTTTTGGCACAGCTATAATAATTAATTATGTTATTCCAGATTTGCACTACATAAGTAGGAACACAGACACTTACACAAACAATAGGTGGAAATTAAACAAATGTACAGTACTATATATCATAGTTTCGCGACCTGTGGTACACATACTCCTGGGGGTACGTGAGACACAGGCAGGGGGCACGCAGGGAAAAAGCCAGTGAAGGGAGGTGGGCAGCAGCCGCTGACTTCTGGGAAAGCCAGGCTGCAGCCACCTGCTTCTCGCCTGGTCCCAGCTCTCAGCTGGGAGGCAGGCGGCAGCTGCCAGCTTCTGGGGGAGGCAGGCAGCAGATGTTGGCTTCCCGCCCAGTCCCACCTTCTAGCTGGGAGGTAGACAGCAGCAGCCCCAGTCGTAGGAATTTGGGTGGCAGCTGCTGGCTTTTGGGGATGCCGGGCAGCAGCCGCTGCCTTTTTGGGAAGCCAGGCAGCAGCCACCTGCATCCTGAACAGTCCCAGCTCCCAAGTGGGGCCCCAGCAGCAGCCTCCTGAACCCTGTGAGCTGAAGAACAACAGTTACAAGGTAAGTAACCACCTTTTCTTCTTCCAGTGTTTGCTCATGTCTATTCCGTCGTAGGTGACTTGCAAGCAGTACCTTGGCGGTGGGTTCATAGGTGGACTGCAACACTGCCCTACTGAAGCTGGTATCATTCCTAGCCTGTTGCACAATGGCATAGTGGGACATAAAGGTACGAACCAATGACCATGTAGCAGCTTTGCATATGTCCTGCACAGGAACCCACGCAAAAAGTACTGCAGAAGTCGCCTGCGCTCTGCTGGAGTGAGCTGTTACATTGCCCATAAGTGGAACCTTTGCCTGCTCATAGCAGTAGCATATGCAGGCGGTTATCCAGGAGGAGATTCATTGCGTTGAGACAGGTAAGCCTTTCATCCTTTCAGCCACCATGATGAACAACTGCGTGGACTTACAGAACGGCTTTGTCCTCTTCAAGTAGAAAGCCAGGGCTCTGCATACTTCCAGCATATGCCAGCTCTTTACCTCTTTGAAAGCCTGCAGCTTTGGGAAAACCACTGCCAGGAAAATGTCTTGGTTGGTGTGGAATTGTGATATTAACTTGGGCAGGAAGGCCAGGTGAGGTCTCAGCTGGGCCTTATTCCTACAAAAAATCATATAGGGAGGCTCCAAAGTAAGTGCCCTGATTTCAGACACTCTCCTAGCCAACGTGATAGCTACTGAGAAAGCAACCTTCCATGACAGTAGCGGAAATGGGCAAGTTGCCATGGGTTCAAATGCCACCCTTGTGAGCCTAGAGAGGACTAAATTCATGTCCCAGGGTGGTACAGGATCCCTGACCTGCAGGTAGTGCTTTCCTATGTCCTTCAGAAATCCCACCGCCATGGCATGAGACAAAACCGATCTCCCGTGAATTGGGGGATCGAAGGCTGAGATGGCAGCCAGATGCATTTTAATGAGGCAATAACTAGACCCTAAAGCTTGAGGTGCAACAAGTAGTCTAGGATCACCTGGATTGGCGCCTGGTGGGGCACAACTTGCTGCACTGTGGCCCAGTAAGTGAACCTCTTCCACTTGGCTAAATACGATGCACTTGTGGAGGGCTTCCTGCTACTCATCAGCAGAATCTGCACCTGAGACGAGCAAGCTTGTTCCTCCAAGCTGAGCCATTCAGCCTCCACGCTGTCAGGTGGAGGGACTCCAGGTGCAGAAGGCACCCCTGGTCCTGGAAAAGTAGGTCATGCCACGAGGTAGCTCCAGGGAAGGGGCGACTGACAGCTTCAGGAGCGTCGTGACCCAGTGCTGCCTGGGCCATGCGGGTGCAATAAGGATGACCCTCGCCTTGTCTTTCTTGATCTTTAATAGGACCTCGTGTATTAATGGAATGGGAGGGAAGGCATACAGCGGTTCACCCAACCAGGAAATGAGAAAAGCGTCTGACATGGCTCCCTCGTCCTGCCTCTGAAAGGAGCAGAACAGGCTGCACTTCTTGTTGACCTTAGAGGCAAAGAGATCCACTTGGGGAAAGTCAGCAACTGACTGGTGGAGAGACAACTTATGAGAAGTACAAAGGACCTGCTGAGCCAGTCCACTGTGGCATTCTTGATACTAGGGAGGTGACAGGCCACCAGGTGAAAATAGTGGCCTATTGACAGATTCCAGAGACCCATTCCAGACAGAGGGCTGAGGAATGAGCCCCACCCTGTCCGTTGATATAATACATTGCGGTGGTGTTGTCTGTTAGGACCTGAATTACCTTGCCCTTCAAGAAAGGAAGGGACACTGCACCTGCTAGTTGGATCCCTGATGTTTATTCCGAGCCCTGGTTCTCTTCCAACCAGGTCCTCTGGGTACTGTGACTGGAGTTGATTTGCGCTCATCATCCCAGGTCCAAAGCCTCTGATACTAGCGTTATTGCAGGGCCCCTGTCTGCAAAGGGCATTCCCTTCATCACCATTCGGGGATCCAATCAACACTCGGAGGCCAGGACCTGTGAGGGCATCGTGACAACCCTGTCCATGGGGTGTCTGCTAGGTACATAAGCCAAGGCCAGCCATAGCTGCAGCGGTCTGAGCTTCAGACGGGCATGGTGGAGCACATGGGTGCACGCTGCCATATGGCCAGTAGCTGCAAGTCTACACGTGCCACTGTAAGGGGACAGACACGGAGGTTCCTGATCAAGCCAGAAATGGCCTTGAACGGGGCCTGTGGCAGGAATGCTTTGGCCTGTGTTGAGTCGAGAACTGCCCTGATAAACTCTATCCTTTGCACAGGCACTAGAGTAGATTTCTGCTCATTTACCAGCAGGCCTAGCTTGTGACAGGTGCCTCGCACGATGTTCAGACTGGCTTGGGCCTGAGCCTTCGACCTGCCTCTGATTAACCGGTCGTCCAGAGATGAGTAGAGCTGTACCCCTCAATGCCTGCGATAAGCAGCCACCAACATCATACACTTGCTGAACACCCTCAGGGCTGACAATAGGCCAAACGGGAGAACTGTAAACTGGTAGTGGGAACCACCCACCAGGAACCTGAGGAACCCTCTTTGACGCGGAAGGATCAATATGTGAAAATATGCATTCTTCAAATCAAGGGCAGCATACCAGTTTCCTGGATCCAGGGAGGGGATAATAGATGCCATGGAAACCATGCAGAATTTTTGCCTTCTGATATACCTGTTTAGGCCCTGCAGGTCCAGAATGGGCCTGAGACCCCCACTTTGGCCTTCGGGATGAGGAAATATCAGGAGTAGAAACTTCTTCCTGTCATATCTAGCGGGACCTCCTCTACGGCTCCCAGTATGAGAAGTTTGCACACCTCTTGTACAAGGAGTTGCTTATGAGAGGGGCCCCTGAAGAGGGATGGGGACGGGAAGGTGCAGGGAGGAGGAGAAGAAAATTGGAGGGTATAGCCCATTCCAATGATGCCCAGGACCCAGAGGTCTGATATTATATGGGTCCAGGCCAGGAGGAAAGGAGCAAGATGCTTTAGGAAAGGTGGGGATGCAGGATCCAGGTGTAAGGCTGGAATGTTGTCCTCTTGCGCACCATCAAAATGGGTGCTGCTGACGCCTGAGCACCGGGAGGTAGGCGGTTGCACGGTCAAGGAAGATGGTGGGCCCTGATTACACCACCCAACGTTCCTTTCTCTTTCTCCTCCCGTAGGTCCCGAAGCTCAGCACCAGGAAACTAGGTTACTGCTGCTGCTGGGGTCTAAGCTCCATCCTGGAAGCTTGCAGCGTGTACAGATCCAAGGAGTGCAGAGTTGCCCAAGAGTCCTTAAGCCCATGGAACTTCGCATCCATCTGTTCTGAGAAGAGTGTAGCCCTGTTGAACGGTAGGTCCTGTATGGACTACTGCTCCTCCTGGGAGAGACCGGATGACTGGAGCCATGAGCAACAGTGCATGGAGATCCCCGAGGCCATTGCCTTTGCTGCGAGTCTGCCGCGACATTCAAATCCTTTCATGGAAACATAATATTGTGGTATAGCAAGGGCAGAGGGCACTGGGAAAGTTCTAGAAGGGCACTATGTAAGTGCTAGAATGCTCCAGGCTTTATTCCCTGTAGACTAGCCAAAGGGTAATTAGAGTCAGCTGACACCAATTAAGGCCCCACCCAGGTGCCTATAAAAACCCTCTACTCTTGAGAGACAGTGTGGAGTTGAAGGAGTAGGTGTGTGGTGAGCAGAGGAGTGTGTGAAGTGGAGGAGAACAGAACGGAGTAGGGTGGTGTGTGGGAAAGAGGTGGAGTCCTGAAGGAGGTACTGGGCTCAAGAAGCCAGAAATACAGGGGGGAGAGTGGCCCAGGGGAAAAGCCTGCAGCTGCAAGTAAGGTGCCAGCAGCACATAGCTGCTACTCAGAGGGCCCCTGGGCTGGGACTCGGAGGAGCGGGCAGGCCCGGGTCCCTACCCCTCTCCCTGGGAAGACAGGGTAACCGGCGACATCCTGGCCCACTGCAAGAGGCAAAAGTGCGAGACCCACTAGGGAGAAGCCGGCCGTTTGCCACAATACTTTTTCTCCACCCTCTTCGAGATTGGGGGCAAGGAGGATGGAGTTTGCCAGACACCTTTGGCCAGCTTTAGGATCCCCTCATGCACCGGCAGGATGTGCTGCTGCTGCCACTACATTAAACAGGTCATCTGGCTGTTCCTGCAGCTCTTCCACCTCCAGCCCAAGGTTGGAGACCACACTTTTTAGGAGCGCCTGGTGCGCTCGGAAGTTATCCAGAGGAGCTAATGGGCCTGCCACCAGTGCCTCATCTGGGGAGGAAGAGGATAACTGACCTGGTGCCAGAGGGACAGGCACTTCTGCTGAGTGTGTGGGAGGTCCTGCAGATGTACCCTCCATAGAATCCGACTCCTCCCCTGACTCAGAGTCACGGGCCCCCACTGATGATGCTACGGGCCTTGATTGCTTCCCTGACAAGACCAGGAGGTAGGGTCCCAAGGCCACCTGTAACCACCAGGGGTTCCAGTATTGCCATTGGGGTGGCCATTGGCCCTGAGGCCACCCTGGAGGGGGCAAGTACGGGCCTTGCCCTTGACCCTCAGGTCGGGAAGGCTGGGTGGGGGAGCCACTCAGTCCTTTCCCTTCTGGAACCGCTAGACCCTCCTGCCAGAGAAGAGCGTCACACAGAAGCCAACCATCTCCCCGTACCATGGTACCGAGGGGAGGGTGATGGTATCTGTGCTCCCTTGACCGACATCTCGGTGACGGGTTTGGAGACTGGCGGCATCACTGCCTGAACCAACTCGGTGTGGGGGCCGCCCGCAGTAAGAGAAATGGGAGTGGCGTCTGGGCGCCAGTAGACTCTCAGTAACAGAGCTCGCTTTCAATGGGAGTCTTCTCTAGGTGAGTGCTGCAATGCCAGCGACTGGGTTCTGTGCCAACCATGCATGGGCAAACATTGGTGCTGGTGACCTAGAAAAGTGCATCTCCCCAGATGGAGAGTGTCTGCTCAATACTGAGCAGGACTTGCATCAACTCACTGATGCCACTGCCCTCAGTGCCGGTGGTCATGAGTGACACTTCGGGATGTCTGAGTTCCTGCGATACCAGTGATCCACCCCCAGCGACCTCCTCAGTGCCAGGGAATGCGCCACAGGGGATTAGCCTCTTGGCATGCTTGATCTCCTCTGCTGAGATCCGTTTCGTGGAGCGGGACCTCAGGGGTCCAGTGAGGTGTGCAGCCACTGGGGGGCGCCATTGGGGGTTTTCCCCTCAATGAGAGCACTCTACCCCTCACCCTTTCTGTCCAGGCTGACAGGGTGCATGGGATAGGCAGGGCCAACAAGTTGGCCAGCGCTTGAAGTGTCTCTAGTGTCAACAGCACCGCAAGGTGTAGTGGTCCCCTTCCACACTCTGGAGACAGGGATGCTCTGCAGAAGGACTCACAGTGCCATCCAAAGCCTGCCCCTGTGGGGGGTCGCTCGGCACACTGGTTCTCAGCTGCTCCAGACCTCAATCCCGTGCCCTTAGATCTCTTCCGCGCAGGGTAGTAGTCATCTGCCGGACGTTGTTTTCTGGGCTTCTTCATTGTTGAAGAGGAAGCCCGGTGCCACAATTAAGTCGGTGCTGGCAAAGCACCCAGTGCTCAGTGCCAAAAGGGAGCAGGATGGTTTAGATCAGGGGTCTCAAACTCAATTTACCCGGGGGCCGCTGGAGGTAGAGTCTGGGTGAGGCTGGGCCGCATCAGGTTTTCCACAAGAAAAGCTCTTACAAAAACATTCCAATGTTATCAAATGTCTTTATTTTTTCATCTTATTTTGTGTTAAAAAATAAAAATAAATTAACAAATCCATAAGAAAAAAATAAATCAATCAGTAATAAATAAATAAAATGAAAATGAAAATGTTAATAATAATAATACAGCAGATATAGAAGACTGAAGAAACCACATATAGTTGCTGACTAGAGAAATGTAATTATTATTATTCAGATTCAAATGTCTGTATTAACAGTTCTTTAACATTTAACTCTCTGAACATGAATGGAACATTGAACATAAACTGTTTTGAACATGGCTTCTTCAGCCTACTTCTTGCTGCTAGAGATCTGGTAGCGCTTACTCTTGCATAGCCGAGCCACATTTGGCTTAAGGGAGGAAACAGTTGAGACCCTCAGTAGGGCTTGAAGATGCTCATCAGTAAGTCTGGACCTGTACTTGGACTTATTGAAGTTCAAGGTAGAGAAGAGCTTTTCGCACAAGTATGTGCTCCCAAAAAGACACATGGTCCGCTTGAACATTCGGGAAAGCTCAGGGAAGCTGGGGGGCAATTCTCTCAAAAATTGCCTGAGCTTGTCTGCTTTTCCACTCACCTCCCTGAACTTGGCTTTGAGTTCAGAGTTGCACTGCAGGTCAATGAGCTCCATTTGAAGCACAGGAGGGCCATCTTGCACATCAAAGGAGAAGGGGTCCGCAAAAATTTGAAATGTGGCTTTGTGCGTCTTGAAGTCTGCAAATCTGTGATCAAATTCCTCCTGTAGCTTCAAAATGACATCCACATACTCCTCGCCACTGAATGGTGTGCCTGCATCCATGACTGCCTTGCATGCTGGGAAATGGCAAAGGTTTGTCTGAGAAAGCTGGGCTTTCCATAACATAAGTTTTGTAGAGAATGCTCTCACGTTGTCATAGGCAGCACTGACAAGTTGCCCCTGGCCTTGTAACTTCTTGTTCAGTACATTAAGCTCATGTGTGATATCAACAAGAAAAGCTAAGTCCATGAGCCATTTTGGATCACTTAGCACAGGAACAGCAACCCTATCTTTCTCCATGAAGGCTTTCACATCCGCTCTCAACTCAAAAAATCTCTTCAATATGTTTCCCCTGCTGAGCCAACGTACCTCGGTGAAGTAGAGCACATCCCCATATTCTGACTCCATTTCCTCTAAAAAAGCACGAAACCTTCTATGCTTTAAGCCCCTGGATCTGATTTGGTTGATGCATTTCACAACGAAAGACATTACATTGTCAAACTTCAGGCATTTGCTGCAAAGGGCCTGCTGATGGATAATGCAGTGCAGAGCAATGGCCTCCTCCACACCTTCCTCTTCCAGTTTTTTTTGAACAAGTGCCACCAGTCCATTTTTCCTCCCTGTCATTGATGGCGCTCCATCAGTTGTTATTCCAACAAACCTCCTCCAAGGCAAACCGGCATTCTCAATGGCATCACACAGCTGGTGAAATATCTCCTGAGCGGTGGTCTGGCCATGCATTGCAATCACTGTGAGCAACTCCTCTATGACTTCAAAATTGTCATCAACACCACGAACATAGATTGCGAGCTGGGCAGTGTCGGTGATGTCTGTGGTCTCATCAAGAGCGACTGAGTATACACTGAAACATTTTGCTTTCTCACACAGTTGATCATAAATGTCACTTGACAGGTCAGAAATGCGCTCTGCTACGGTGTTGGCAGAAAGGCTGATGTTGCTAAACTGACCTTTCTTTTCTGGACAGACAATACTTGCAGCCTGTAATATGCACTTTTTTACAAATTCACCTTCTTTGAATGGCTTTCCTGCTTTAGCAATCATCTCACTAACCACGTAGCTAGCTTCGACTGCTGCATCATTCTCTTTGGTTGCTTTCTTAAAGAAATCTTGTTGCCTCAGTAGATATGTTTTAAGATTAGCAACCCGGTTTGCTCTCTCATCTCCCTGGTATTTTGCATACTCCTCAGCATGTCTAGTTGTGTAATGACGTTTCAAATTGTATTCTTTGTGCACCGCAACTTTCTCTGTGCAAATAAGACACGTCGGGATGCCCCTGTGCTCAACAAAGAAATATTGCACTTCCCACTTTTCCTGAAATTGTGTCTGCTCATCACCAACCTTTCTCTTCACTGCAGGCTTTGAAAAAGACATGTTTGGGGCTGTGTAATATATAATTCCACTTGGTGTCACTGTTTCAGTGTTTAGCCGATGCGTCTTTTCCGCTTTTTTTTCTGTCCTGCTGAGCAGCAATTTCCGCGGCCGCCTCCGCTTCTGAGCCCGGGGTAATGGCGCAAGTTCGCAATAAGCCCGGCTGATGTCCCGCCTCCGAGAGCAATATACCCCACTGTGATTGGTAGGTTCATTCAGCTCCGCACACAACACTGAAAAGTGCCATTCGTATCAAACTCGGGCCGCACTAACATTAAACTTTGATATTGAGGTGGGGGCCGCAAACTATTGTCCCGAGGGCCGCAGTTGGCCCGCGGGCCGCGAGTTTGAGACCCCTGGTTTAGATGCTGGTCTCAGTGCTGCCTCCATTAATGAGGCCTTCAGACAGGTATTTCAGTCCTTTTGAGTCCTCGGTCTGAACGCCTTGCAGATGCGGCACTTGTCCTGAGACTCCCCAAGACACTTTAAGCAGCTTTTCTGAGGGTCGCTAATCGGGGGGGGGGGGAGGGGTAGCCTTCCTGCAGGATTTACAGTGCTTAAAGCCTGGAGATTAGGGCCGGGTGGAAGTCTTATCAACTACAACAACATTAACTCAGAACTATCTAAACAACTACTTAACAAGTACTTATAAAACAAAAGGCTACAGCTAAGAGGCACTCGCTGAAGCAAGCAAAAACGCAGTTCCAGGAACCGTCGGTGGTGGAAAGGAGGACATGAGAGGGTGTAGGGCATGTACCTACAATGGAATGGACAAGAGCAAGAACTCGAAGAAGAATAGTATTTAGCTTCAAAGGACATCTATTGATTTTGTGACCCTTTTGTTTTTGTAATTTATTTTATATGTTTTCTACAATGTATTGACATTTGTCCTCAGTAAACAAAGTACTATGGATCACATGTGGCTTGGTTTTGATGGCTCAAACAGGTGCATAAAATTCCCTCTTATAAATTGCTGGTAATTGTTTTACCTTAAAAATTGTTGGTCTCTTTCCCAATAACACTTTTTTGTTAACTAGGTCATACTTTTTTCAGAATATTAAATGCCTTTCCTCACAATTTTTCATTGTTTTCATAACGAACACCTATATTAAAAATGGTCTCCTCTACTTCATTAATTAATGATGTACAATTAGTTTAGAATCAAGAAGCAGGTGTGTTTTATACTGACCAATATGCAAATGTGAAGCTGCCCATATGAAATGAAATAACCTACTACTTTTTTTAACCGATTATGCTCTAATGGACATTTCAAATTCCAGTCTTTATTGGTTATATACCAAGTAGTTTGAAAAGTCCTGTGTTAATCTGCTACTTTGACCACTTCAAAAATTCACTAAACTGGATGAGTATTTCTGAAGGTTTTCTGGGATAGAAGCCAATATTTTTTATCTTTTTTAAAAAAGACAGCCAATGTCAAATTCCTGGATCTGGTCAACAATGGCCAGTAGTATATTTTAAATTACAAATGAAGTACAGTTAATTGAAATATATTTATTTAGTTGGAAAATGTTGGATGGGTGATATCACTTATTCTTCAGTTATAAAATGTGAAGCTAATAGAAATGCTCCTGAAAGTCAACTGTGTGTGTATTAACTACCCTTTGGGACAACTGAGCTCTGGAGTAACTAAAACATTCCATGCCACAGGCAGGTTGCAGGCTTAGTAAGCTTCACAAGTGACGCATACAGTCTTAGAGAAGAGGTACAGATTTCTCCAGACTATTACTTCTGCTATACTCACACACTAACTGGACTGTGGAAAGGTTTTATTAGTGGTACTTCACTTTCCTTTCCACTTTGTTCTAATTATTTAATCCTAGATCTAAAGAGTGTTTTTTGTATCCCTGACAGATTTCACAGCATAAAGCAACAGCTGTTGTTTACATTTCAGGAGCAGGCAGAGTAGGAAGGAAAATGTGATGAGAAACTTTTGGTAACTGAATAACGGTACTGTGGGTGTTCTAAACTCTACTATTAAGGCACCAAATCAGAAATATTCAAAACACAAGCACTGGTAGTAATGGGGACTTTTAACTACCCCAAATATCTGTTGGAAAAGTAATACAGCAAAATACAAAATTTCCAGTAAGTTCTTGCAATTAACTTTTTGTTTCAGAAGGTGCAGAAAGTACCAAGGGAGACAATCATTTTAGACTTGATTCTGACCAACAGGGAGGACTTGGTAGCAAATCTGAAGGTGGAAGGCAATTTGGGTGAAAGTCATCATAAAATGATAGATTTCTTGATTCTAAGGAAAGGAACAAGTGAGTGCATGAGGATAAGGACAATGTACTTCAAAAAAGCAGACTAACAAACTCAGAAAACTGGTAAGTAAGGTCTCTGGGAAGAAAATCTAAGGGAAACAGGAGACCAGGAGAGCTGGCAGTTTTCCAAGGAGACAATATTAAAGGCACAACTGCAAATATCCCAATGGAAAGGAAAGATAAGAAGAATAGCAAGATGCTAATATGACTCCATCAGGACCTCTTCAATTAACTGAAAATTAACAAGGAATCCTACAAAAAGTGGGAACAACAACAAATTTGCTAAGGAGGAGTAGAAAAGAATAACCCAAGCACATAGGAACAAAATCAAAAGGATTAAGATACAAAAAAAAGACATTAGGAGTAAGAGAAAGATGAAGGAAAATGAAGTTTCTCTACTTAATGGGGAAAGACAGCTAATAAGAAACAGTAACATACTGTAACTGTTGTTACACACTTAAGTGTGTGTGAGCACAGAAATTTGCCTAGAAGTACCCATAAGGGGGGAGATGAAGTGCTCACACCTCATGGCTATAGCCACTCCTCTGGCTACATGAGGCTGCACTGCCTTGACCCTCCCTTAGTTCCTTCACACCAAATGCCCAGACATAAGACTCTGATGCAGAGGGGACGGAGGGTAGGTTGTGGAATACACATCTGGATTACATCTTGAAGAATTAAAGCCACAGTAAGTAACTGTTTCTTCTTTGAATAGATGCAACCATATATTTCACTTAGGAGACTCACAAACAGTTCGTCCCTCCAGGAGGTGGGGCTCGGAGTCTGGCTAAACAAGGCCTGCAGGATCACTCTACCAAAGCTTGAGGCCTATTCACAATATCTTGTAATATCTCATTACAAGAAGTAATTGTCATTGTTCACACATTCTTACCTTCTAATCAATGCTTGTGAACAGGCCTCAGCTACTCTAACCGTATGGACTTTGCTATTACCTACCTCCCTCCCCCACTGTTGTACCTTCCCTTTGACTGTATATATATACCCCCATCTGATTTCCATTCCCTACATCTGACAAAGTGGGTTACAGCCCACGAAAGCTTATGCCTGCAAAAATTAAATTTGTTAGTCTTTAAAGTGCTACAGGACTCTTGTTGTTTTTGCTGTGTTCAGACTAGCACAGCTACCCCTTTGGAACTTTTCATTATGGCCAAAGACATCTCTTATTTTGTTAAAACAGCTGATGCAAATGCCACAGCAAATTGATTATCAGTAATAATCTGTTATGGCAAATGAAGGAAAGAAAACAGGAAACCGTAGTTTTAAAAATAATGCTAATGAACAAAAGTAGGATCTGACAAGTGAAGTCCAAACGCAGGCCTCAATGCCAAAATGGCTTTGGAAGAAGTGGAACCAATTCTCCTTTGACTGGAATCTTGTGTAGCCGATTAAACTGGAGCAAAGTGAAGTAAAAAGCTACCACAATCAGAGTCCAAGTGCAGTGACTGCACACTCATTGCAAACTTGTTGTGAAAGTGGAGTTATATGGGCTCTGTGGAAACGGAGCGGTAGGAATGTCTATTTGCTTAGTGTCTTAGGCTATAGGTGCACAGCCTGAGCCTGGAAGGCGACACAGCAACGAAGCAGCCTGAGCCCTGTGACCCTGAGTTGGCTGGTACAGGCCGGTCGCAGATTTTTCTTTGCTGTGTAGTTGCAGCTTTCGTGCTGGCGTCACCATTTCATGCAAATGCACCCATCACATTCCCCACGTCCCAATGGGATTATCTTCCTATTTGATTTTGTCACAATCCTAGATTATGAGCCATCTGGGGACACAGGCTGTCTTTACTTGTATCTAGATGGTAATTAGCACAAGATGCCCCTAATTGAGACCTCTAGGCACTACTGCATCATCAAACACCATCACTAAGGGGTGTGGGGATGTATAAATTACACAGCTCCGATTCTCAGCACCAGCATTTCAACAGATTGCCAGAAGCAGCTGATTTAAGGTATAGCAGTCCTAGTTTTAGAAGTTTTTAAAACTTAAAATGATTTAACAGCCTTGCAATCCTTAAATAAAGATATATGCGTTATATTATAAGCAACTTTTACAAAATACCTGAGAATCATACCTGCTTTATATTATATCTATTTAAGTAAGAAATGGGTCCCTCTGATAGTATGAAACATTTTTACTGTTGAAAATATACTTTCCATATTATGTAAAATTATTTATTGAACCTATTTCTTCTGCATAGGTTACAGCATCAGTTTCTTGAATGTTTAACACCCTCCACTAGCGAACGCAGGGAATATCGAGATTATTCTTCTCCATTAGGTGATCAGTGTGCTTTTCAAGAATTGCTGAAATAGTAGCTAGGTCTGTGACTCTGCAGGCCCTGTGTAGCACAGCGGAAATGTCAGGCAAGGGAAAATACAGTGAGAGTAGCTCTCACTGTGTACCCTGTAAAAGGGCAGGAGACCACACTGTTTCGGGCTTTAGTCTATTTTTGTTATACTTCCATGTAGTCTGCAGTGTAAGAACGCTGGCGATTCAGAGAAACGGTCCAGACTAATTTACAATTGTTTTATCCATTAAGTGCAGATACAGTACCCATTTTACATTCCAGTCCAAAATCAGCAGGTGTAAATTGTCATGGACTTCAATGGAACTATGACAATTGAGATTAACTGAGGATCTGCCACAGGGCCAGCATCTCGCACAGAAGAACTAAAAGCTTTGGAAAATTCTGTATCTAAAATTACTCCAGGAGGAATTCTGCATGACTGCGCAAGCATAGAGTTAGTGACCTCCATATATTTCCCCCTCACACATGCACAGAATAATTTATTCTGACCGGGAGGCAAAGGGAAGCTGTGAGATAAGTCACGCTGCAATTATACTTTTTCCTATCAGGGGCTGATGTGTCACCAGGAGAGAGGGCAGCTGGCTCATGGGCTGAAGCATCCAGCGAAGGGGCAGAGGCTGCCTTCCTCACAACACCTTGCCCATGAGACCAGGAGGCCTGGGATATGGGGATGATGGAGAGAGCAGGGCACACGGGGCTGCTAGGGGGGTGGAGGTACACAGATTGTGGCTCAGAAGGGCTGGGGGGGACAGACTGAGGCATAGGAGCTAATGGGAGGACAACATTGAGCCAGGAGCTGAATGGGAGTGGGATTGCAGGGACACATGGGGACAGGAGCAGAAATGCCTGACTGAATGGGGAGTGGGGGTACAGGGACACATGGGGACTGGCGCAGATGTGACTGACTATTTGAGACGCCAGGAGTCAGCCAGAATCTTCATGAGGGAGGCTCCCCACCTCCCTAAAAATCCCCCCCCTCACAAAAAAAAAAACCTGTTCCATACTTCTTCCACCCACACCCAACAATCCTCCAGGTTCACTCCCAGGCTTCTTCCCAGCAATTACTTCCGTCTCCCTCAGCTCCTCCATTACCCAAGTCCCTCAAGCCTTTGCACTGCTTCTGAGGCATGCAGGAAACTCGTTTTTATATTGTAGTTTAAATAAATTATTGCTCAAAGGTCTGTAGTAATATGCCCAGTAAGGAATCTATTTGTCAAAAAACATTTCCTGAGTCTTTTTTGTTGTCTTTATTGTTACAGATATACTTGCTGACAGGTATTTTGAAATACATTATCAAAATAATTGAAATTGTCATGATTATATGATGTTGTTTTGACAAATAAAATATGCCAAATTTTAAAATATTGTGCACAGAAGTTTTAATTTTTTTGCACAGAATTTCCCCTTGAATATAAAATGCATGCTTTCTAACAGTATGGCTGTTCTCTCTGTAGGCCGGAAAGCCCACGGAACAATGCCAGTGTTAACTCACAGGCCATAACATTAAGCATTTTCATGCACAAAAAATGAAACATGTTTTAATCAGTTTTAGGAGCTCAAACACACTAAAAGACATAAAGGTCCCAGAAATAATTAAGACTTTAGTTTTTATACTACAGGATAAGATTACATATATAATTGTAATGTTTTCCTGGAATATCAAGCACAGTACAGAAATATTGAAACATGTTATTGTGACAAACATGAATAGTATTTCATTTCCTGAATCATTTGCAAACCAATATGAAAAAGATGGGCTAACAGCTGTATTTTATTCCCTGCTTTCTACTGTCAGTTTATAGCTTTCAGATGCAGAGAAAGTAATACTTTTATGATTAAGAGCTCTCCACATCTTTTAAACAATACAACTCTTTATAGTAAGGAAAGGAGCTAAATATTGGTCTGAATAATGATATTGCCCTACGCTACCCAGCACCTGTACACTAAACCTAACCACCAAAGTTAGACCAAAATGTTACAGCTCATAAGAGACTAAATTATAATGTGCCACAGGCAGAGAATCGGACAGACCGAGGTGCATTTGCAACAGCAGGGAATTAATTAAGCAAGATATATGATCTCTGTCAGTGACCCCCATCACATGCTGCAGAGGAGGCAAAAACACCAAACCCCAACATCATTGACAATCTGACCAGGGGAAAATTCCTGCCCAACTCCACATATGGCAATCAGTTAGATCCTAAGCATTGGAACAAGAACCAAACAGCCAAGCACTTGAGAGAGAATGATAAGTGCCTCCTCAGAGCCCTGCCACCCTGTCCAACACTGCATCTCCAGCCATGGCCATCTCTGATGTTTCAGTAGAAGGGGAGAGAGAGGGGAAAAAAGAAAGAATACATGGGCAGGTGGGGTAGAGGGATCTCTTCCTGACCATTGCAGATGATTGGCTGAAGGCCTGAAGTGTGAGATTTTAGAAATACTGGACATGAATCAAAAGGGAGGCCAGAGCTGAGGGGATGAAACTCAAAACTTCATAATAAATGTATAGAGAAGCAAACCTCTATTATTTCTCTTTGTGCTTAAATAATGCTTGTTGATAATGCCATCTGCTGGCCACTAGCAACATATCTAGGTTTTGATTTTTCTTTTTTAAAATGTAATTACAATATTCAGTTTGATGCCTTTATTATCATAGTATTTAGACATGTATGAACTTTACAGTCCTTTTGATTTCCATTTCTTTTACTAATATGTAAATTTGTCCATAATTAATACTTTTCATGTCAATTTAACTTTAAGTGGCATATCTGATCACTCATTCTCTGAAATGAAATGAATTCTTCTGAAATTCAGACACTTCTGAAAGAAATGGAAATCAAACCTGAGAAACATCAAGGGACACAGAAGGCCAAACATGTGAGGGGGTACAAGGCAATTATTACATCTTCCAGCCAGCAAACCATAAAAACACAGTATTAATTTAAACTAGTGTCAGCATGAAAATCCTTAGGTACAATTTTAGGCCCTAATCCTAAAAGCTGCTCTGCATGGGTAAAAGGCAGGGGCTCCACAGGGGGCAGGTGTCCACCTGCATGAGGCAACTTAAAGGATCACAACATTAACCTTTAAAATTGCCACTGTGTGCTTGCTCCCATTCCCCACACTTCCCAATTAGGCAAAGCTTCCACCAAAGTACATGATCATGCTAATTGTAGAGAGTATCTAGGTATTCTAGCATATTGTATAATTATCTCTCATTCTTCGGTTTACAGACCTCCACATGCCTGTGTTTACACAATAAGGACAAGTTATGGGCACCCTGTTGGACTTTAAATCATAGACAGTTTTTTTAAAAATTCCTTACCTCTATCACAAACAAAACTGAAAGAATTTTGAAGTTTAATGTTCTAATACTATAATTTACTTCTCTGTTTAAGACATTAATCTTTTTACTTTTCAGTTAGTTTGGAAAAGAAAATTAGACCAGTAATTTTCACACATCCGTTTCTAGTTAGCTTCACTTTCTTTACTCTGTAATAAAACACTGCAGTGTTTGGTTGTGCTACAAACCCTCTAGCAAAATGTAAAAAACAAAACAAAATACCCACCCAACCAAAGTTTTCATTTCTTGCAATTTTATGAAAACATTTCAATTGGGCTGGATTTTTTTAAACCTAAAACCTGCCTGTTTTCTTTGCCCATACATTCAATTTTAATATATCTGGTTTCATTTCTTTTTTTATTTTTTTTATTTTACAGCTGAATTTAATTTTATATTTTTAAAAAGGTACGCCCCCAGATGATATGGAAGAGGTGTTCTATATCATTTTTTTTCCTACTGAAGATTATGATGCCTGTCAGTGACTACTTATGGAGTCCATAATATATGGATCATTAATACACTAATGAACCATTAACTATTATTAATTATCATTAATCAATCATTAACCATTTAAAATGTACATTTCTACCAGTTGAGTCTGTTATGGATATTAACAAGATAGCTTAGACTGCTATTTCTATAGTGGTGTCATGTAGCCAGAGACCTTAAATTGCAGATTCTTGACTAAATGAATAGATGGATAACTTAAGACACACAAAGCAACAGCTCTATACAAATATATTTTAACTATAGCACCTTAGAGCTCTAGTCCAATTCCACTTAAAATTCTCTCTCCTCCAGTGATTATTTTCACTTTCTTTTTAACTCATTTCTGTTACCTAAGTTTGCAAACCTTTGTTAATGATAGTTAAGGTTGTGAGGCTGTCATTGAAGTCCTACTAACACCCAAAGTAGAACATTACACTCTGTTTATAAAAATGTTGCAAGCTTTAAACAACTCCAAAATTAAAATGTCTGGAAATGAATAGCTAAAGAACCCAACCTATTCTCCAATACCAGATAATTCTTCATCATTCACTATCACCCCACTCATTTTCCACCAAAAAAGAGAGAGTAGCTTTTAGGAATACTGCTTACTACTTAATCTTGTTCCACATTAAAAGAAAATGACTGTGTGATTATTTCCCTTTGTCACATATGAACTCAGACTCCCTCTGTCCCTCCTCCCCCAATTCCCTTGATCTCTCATCCTACTCCCAAACCCTCCATTGGCACTCATCTATTTTCAGGGCCTGAAATCTATTCTGGACAGAGGTCTTTACAGTCCCCAGGTAACATCATTTTAAAAGGTTCCTTCCTTGCCTGAACTGCAGGGACAGGAAGCAACAGAGTCAGCGATGGTCAGTGGAAGGAAGTTGCAGATGAGGGAGAGAGAGAGCAGCTGAAGCAAAATGATCCTGAGGGAGCGGGTCACTGTGCAACTCAAAACACAAGGAATCCAGGAAGCAACATGGCATCCACAAAAACAAAAACCCATCCCAGGGTGAATCACAATACCAGCAGACTACATAGTGAGTGTCCCTCTCTCAGTCATTCCTGGTGATGTAACAATCACTGTAGAGGTAGTTTCAGCTATGTATGTATATCTGCTGCTCACTTAAGACCCCTGAATCCTTCCAAAGCCTCATTCAACTCAGCCAATTGAGCCCACTTCCTCCTTAATCCCCTCTACCTCATTCTTCCTTCAGCCCACCCTTTACCCCTATGCTTTTCCTCCCTCCCTACTACTGCTGCTAACAGTGCCTTATAGCCTGAATTCTTAATAAACTGAACATTAAACCACTTTTATTCGAATTTTTCCATTTAGAAAGAAACAGAGGGACAAACAAAAACATCTATCATGGAGACAGAAGAAAAATAATACTTTTCTAGAGGTTAGTGGTCAATGGAATTTAACAAATTGGAAAGAATGGAAAGACTTATGCAGTAGCCTCAAATAACTTACTGTAATGAATCCAGTTTGTATAGAAAATATTTCTGTTATTCCGTCTAGTAAAAGAGATGTAAGCTGTTAGGGAAACTATTTCATAAAGATTAGATATACAGAGATTTTCAATTTTCTTAAGAACGTGTCTTGGGCAATGTTTAAGGCAATAAATATAGCCACCTAGAGGCAAATGACATTGGATGTAAATTATGACTCATGAAGCCAAGAATACAAGTTTTATAGCCAAAAGAAGAATATTAAGAGCTAGAAATTTTTGCAAATGTCATTTCAGTATTTCTTCAGCTTTGGGCAAAGAACAGAAAGTGTTGTTATATCGTAGCCTTCTTTTGGGAATGACATCTCAAAAATTTAGGGTATAGAAAGGTCGGCTTTAGACAAGTTTTCATAGCCCCAGTAACTTTAGTCAAACATTGTGATGAAGGAATCTTGAGTAAAGATTTACATATGATTTTCTTTAACCACAAAACCAATTTTGTTTTAATTCAAACTCAGAGAAAAATATTTCTAGGTCATTTTGCAATTTGGATTTAATTTTGATAAAGAACGGCTACTTATCTCGTAACTGTTGTTCTTCGAGATGTGTTGCTCATGTCCGTTCTGAATTAAGTGTGTGCGCACCGCATGCACTGGTGCCGGAAAGTTTTCCCCTAGTGGTATCCGTAGGGCCGGTTCTAGCACCCTCTGTAGTGGCGTACCTATGCGCTGAGATATAGGGTACTGCTGGCCCCCTCCATTCCAGTTCATTCCTGACAGAACTCCAACAGGGGAAGGAGTGTGTGTTGTGGAATGGACATGAGCAACATCTTGAAGATCGACAGTTATGAGTTAAGTAACTGTTTTCTCTTCTTCAAGTACTTGCTCATGTCCATTCTAAATCAGGCACTTACCAGCAGTACCTCTGGAGGTGGGTAGGACTTCGTGACCGTGATGATCGCAACACCGCTCTTCCGAATCTCGCATCATCCTGAGCTTGCTGCATGATGGCATAGTGGAACACGAATGTATAGACCGAAGACCATGTAGCAGCTCTGCAAATATCCTCAATGGGCACATCAGCCAGAAAAGCCGCCGAAGATGCTTGCACTCTTGTAGAGTGGCCTGACAGCAACGCTGGGGGCACTGCTCATGCCTGTTTGTAGCAGACTCGGATGCAAGCCATGGTCCACAACGAGATATGCTGTGAGGAAACCGGACAACCTTTCATACGCTTGGCAACTGCGACACAGAGCTGCATCAAACTTGGTCCTGTCAATGTAGAACTCCAGAGCCCTTCTTACATTGAGAGAGTGGAGGCGCCTCTCCTCACTGGAGTTGTGTGGCTTTGGATAGAAAACTGGCAGAAAAATGTCCTGGTTGACATGGAACCAGGAGGCTGCTTTTGGCAGGAACGCTGGGTATGGGCATAACTGAATTTTATCTTTGTAAAAAAATGTGTAGTGAGCTTCTGAGGTTAGGGCCTAATCTCTGATACTCTCCTTGCTGAGGTGTTGGCCACCAGAAATGCTACCTTCCATGACAGGTGCATGAGTGAGTACAAAGCCAGGGGCTCAAGGAGGGGGACAGTGAGCCGGGAGAGGACGAGGTTCAGATCCTGTTGGGGAATCAGGTCTCAGATCAAAGGAAAGAGTCTCTCTAGTCCCCATAGGAAACCTAGCTGCCATTTCGTGTGACAAGATGGTCCTACCTTGGAGGAGGTGTGTGGAAAGCTGAAATTGCCTCCAGGTGCACCTTAATTGATGAAAAGGCCAGGCGTTTCCGTTTTAGATGCAGCAAATAATCCAGGATGCTTTTATTGGAGAGATGTTTCGATTCATGGCCCAGCAGGTAAAACGCTTCTATTTAGCATGGTAGGACACCCTCATGGATGTCTTTCTACTTTCCAATAGAATCTTTTGAACCTGAGCTGACCATAGTTGTTCCTCTGTACTTAGCCATGCAGTTTTCATACCAGCAGGTGCAGGGAAGCCAGGTCCGGGTGCAACAACTGACCTCGGTCCTGGAAAAGGAGGTTCGGCTGTAGCGGGAGCCTCCAAGGGTAGGCCACCGATAATTCCAGCAGCATGTCAAACTAATGTTGGCAAGGCCATGCTGGGTCTACCAGGATGACCTGTCCCTCTTGATCTTTATGAGGACCTTGTGCAACAACGGGATAGGGGGAAAGGCATATATGAGGCTGCCTGACCATGAGAGGAGAAATGTATCGGTCAGGGAAGCTTTGTCAAGCCCATGGAAGGAGCAAAGGAAACCGCACTTCCTGTTCTTGACAATTGCGAAAAGGTCCACCTGGGGAGTGCCCCATTTTCAGAAGATGGATTCCATCACCTCTGGATGTAGTGACCACTCATGGTGAGAGCAGAAGGACCTGCTCAGGTGATCTGCTAAAGCATTTCTGGCCTCGGAAAGATTCACTGCCTCCAGTTGAATACTGTGGCTCACACAGATGTCCCAAAAGCACAAGGCCTCTCAGCAGAGGGTCGAGGATCTGGCTCCCTCTTACCTGTTGATGTAGTACATCGTCTTGCATGGTCTTGTTGGAGAGTGAGAGAGGAACACCAGATTCACCACTCTGAGTTCTTTTACATTGATGTGTAGAGCTGTCTTGTCCTTGGACCAGAGACCTTGAGTTTGAAGCACTCTGGGGTGCCTTTACCACCCTAGATCCGATGCATCTGAAACCAATGATAGCATCGGCCTTGGGGCCACAAATGGAACCTGTAATCATGTGTTGAGGATTTGTCCCCCAGGACAGAGAGGTGAGTATCCAGGGGAAATGGTGAGCATCCTGTCCACCTGATGACTGGACAGTGAGCATACTGATGCCAGCCATATTTGTAATGGTCTGAGATGTAGTCGGGCATTCTGGATCACAAGTGCAAACTGCCATGATCTCAGGAAGCTGAGGCACACCCTCTCCCCAGTAAGCGGATGGGTCAACAGACTGGCTATGATATCTGAAACAGCCTGAAATCTAGCCTCTCGTAGGAGTGCCTTCGCTTGTGTAGCATCTAGGACTTCCCAAATGAACACTCTCCTCTAAATTGACTTCTACTCATTTATCAGTAGGCCAAGAGCTCGACAAGTGTCTTGCACTACCTCTATGCCATGCTGGACTTGCAACATCGACCAACCCTGGATAAACCATTCCAGGTAAGGGAAGACCTATATTCCTTGATGCCTGAGGTGGGCTTCCACCACAGCCATGCATTTGTTGAATATGTGTGGTGCCATGGATAAGCCGAAGGGGAGCACCATAAACTGGAAGTGCTGATTGCCCACTGTGAAGTGCAGGAATCTTCTATGTTCCAGGAAAATGGAAATATGGAAATAGGTGTCTTGAAGTTGAGAGTGGCGTATCAGTCATCTGGATCCAGAGAGGGAATAATAGCAGCCAGGGAGACCACACAGAACTTCAATTTTCTGAGATATTTGTTGAGGTTTCACAAGTCCAAAATAGGCCTGAGCCGGCCTTTTGTCTTTGAGATTAAAAAATAACAGGAATAGAAGCCTCTCCCTTTTAACTCTTGAGGAACCTTTTTTACCGCACCCACCCACAAGAGGGTCTGAACCTATTGAGTGAGTAGCTGCTCATCAGAGGGGACCCTGAAGAGGGACGGGCAAGGTGGGTGGTAGGGAGAGAGATAAACTGTAGGGTGTAGTCAGTAGCCACTGTGCTCAACACACATCAGTCCAATGTTATGGCTGACAAGGCTGGAAGAGATGGGGCGAGGTGGGAGGAAAAGAGTCTGGTGTATGGATCTGCAGTGATGGCTGGTAGGTTGCCCTTGAGCGCACCTTGAAAAGTTTCATTTACCCCAATGAGTGACGACTTGAACCTGATTGGTGGGCGCAGGTTGGCAAGTGGCCCTGGCAACATTTCAACCCTTTGTTGTTCTTCTTATGGGGTTCTCCCTGATGATGCCCTCCAAACCATTGAGGTTGGTATGGCTTAAAATGCTTTCTGGAGGAAAAAGGGATTTACAGATCCATGGAGCACAGTGTGACCCCATGAGTCCTTCAGCCCATGCAGCCTTGAGTCCATTTGGTCAGCAAACTGGGCTGTCCCATCATGGATAGACTGCTGGACCTCTGTTGAGAGACCTGGCGACTGAAGCCAGGATTTTCTCCTCATAGAGACTGCAGAGGCCATAGCTCTACCCGCTGAGTCTGCAGCATCTGATGTCACTTGCAAAGAAGCCCTGGCCACTGCTCTCCACTCCTCCAAGATTGCCTTGAACTCATGCCTGGAGGTCTGTGGCAGGGAGTTCGTGAACTTTTTGAGGGACTGCCAGATATTAAAATGGTACTGTCCCAACAATGCCTGCTGGTTAGACACCCTCGGATGTAGGCTTGCTGTTGAATAAACCTTACGGAGAAAGAGATCCAGTTTCTTATACTCTTTATTTTTTAGGTGTAGAACTCATTTGGCCCTGTCTGTCATGCTCATTAGCAGCTGTGACCACCAGTGATCCTGGTGAGAGGTGAGTGTATAAGTACTCAAAGCCCTTGACAGTCACATAATATTTCTTTTCTGCCCATTTAGATGTGGGGGACAGCGAGGTTGGGGTCTGCCACAGTGTCTTAGCTAATTTTAACAGCCCTCTGTGGACCAGGAGGGCTATCCTAGATGGGGCTGCAGATGCCAAAACACCAAAAAGCTCATCAACAGGTTCCTTGAACTCCTCTATCTTGAGCCCTAAGTTGCTTGCCACCCGCTTTAACAAGTCCTGGTGGTTCCTGAAGTCATCCAGAGGGGCCGATATGGAGGGCCCTGCTACTACCTCATCCAGAGAGGAAGAAGAGGAAGCTTGTACCTGAGGGAGTAATGGGTCCATTTCCCTGGGTGGGAATGCCTCTGATTGACTGGCTGAAAGTGCCCCTTCCTCCTCAAGTCCACTTCCTCCTCAAGTCCACGTCTAAATCTGTTGCCACTCCCTGGGCTACCAAAGAATGCAGTACCGAGGTCCCTGTTGCTGAATAAGCCTGCAGAACTACAGACTGTGGGAACCCCAATGGATTTCAAAACTGCCAGGGACCAGACCACTGCCCCTACAGCCAAGAACCCATCTGGAGCAGCTTGGGAAAACTTGCCTGCTGGCAGACAGGCTATCCCTTTGGAGGAACTACTACTTCTCCTTCTGAGTCTGAGGAAGTATCCCTGGGTGACCATGGGGGGCTAGTGCTGTTTGCCTCTCCTTACTGCCTGTTGAATGCCGGTACTCCAGCATCGGGCAGCGGTGCCGGGAGCCCTCACATTGGGAGCCCCATGATCACATTTTGTCCTTAGGTTTCCTGTAAGAACTTGGCGAGAGGTGCTGAGGCTCCAGGGACCTGTCCCGGGAGTCAGATTGGTGGCACGGTCTTGGAGAATGGCAATGCTCTGGCGACCTGTGCTGTCATTCCAGGGATCAATGCTGATGCTCTGGAGATTGGTGCTGGCACTCCGAGGTATGGTCTGGAGACCAGAGGCAGAATCCTGACCCCTCATGACATGGCTCCAGGGACTGGTACCATTGGCCCAGTGACCGCTGACAGTCCAGCAATTGGCACCTCGCTAGGGTTCCCCTTGATGAATTCCACAAAGGGGTAGTCAGCTCATGGTGCACAGGCCTCCCTTCTTTAGGTGTAGGCGCACCGGAGCTGCTAGGAGGTCCTTCATCGCTTGGAATGCTTCAGGTGTGGTGGGAACCACCAGGTGACAAGGCCCTCTGCTGCTTCCTGGGGTTGGTGGCGGTACAGGTGCCGGGCTCAATGCCCACATAGGCAGAAATCCTCCGGTCCCTGCACTCCTAACTGGTTTCGGTACCGGTGAGCATCCCCTCTCAGTATGGCCCTTCTTTGAACACTTCTTCAGCACCAGAAATGTCGATCGGTGCTGAGTGGCCACCAGTCTTGAGGAGCGCTTCTTGTTGACGCCGTAGGTCTCAGCGCCAAGTCTGACCTCAGTTCCAACGCTGGTCTTAGTGCCAATTCCATCAGAACGGCCCCAAGTCTAATGTCCCTGTCTTTTCTTGTTTGAAGATGAAAACTTTTGCAAATATTGCATTTTTCCCACTAATGTGCTTCTCCTAATCACTTCAAACAACTTTGGTGCAGGTCACTGAGAGGCATCGGCTTCTTCCAAGAAGTGCAGGGTTTAAACCCCAGGGATCACGGCATGCACCGACCCTGGGATAAAGTCCATTAAACTAACTATTAAACTACTAAGAGAACAACTACATACAATAGATTAATGAATGAACGAACAAACCACTAGGACTATGAATACTTGCAAGAAAGTGTTCCAGCACTGTCATGGGCAGTAAGAAGGAACTGGAAGGGAGAGGAGCTGGTAGCACCCTTTATATGAGCACGTACTCACACCACTGCAGATGGCCCTACAGATTCCACTGCAGGGTGCCGGCCCTACAGATACTACTGGTGCATGCAAACACCTAATTCAGAATGGACATGAGCAAGCACTCAAAGACGAACTGAAGGATATACTAGAATGTTTAGTCAGCTATACATTTCCCTTTCAGATACCATTTTGATGACATACAATCCAAGAAATCCAGATCAAAATTGCTTTTTAGTTCTGTCTGTAACCGATCACATAATATAAAGTTGAGAAGAAATTTGAAAAGCCAGAGGTTTTTTTCTTTCTTTCTTTAAACACGGGTTCCCTAAACTTATTTTTGATTGGCCATTATTGAGATTTCAAACAAAGAACATCGTATCCCTGCTTTTCCAATTTGTGTTAAATTTCCTTTCAAAAGGATGTTTTAAGCAATAACGTTACCTTATACATTATTTCTGATGTCATTATTTAGGCATCTCCAGAGCTTGGACCCTAAAATAGCAAGAACTTCTTGTTCACAAAACACACCAGGCTATGTTAAATATTGAATTCCTCTATAATCCAGACAATAATTATTTTGACTATAGTAAGATTTTCAAATGAATCAGAGGGGAATGCTGCATCACTTATTATTATAAGTCCAGGGTGACATATTCCTCCCACAAGAATAAGAATCTTTTAATCAATGGGTAAGAAAAAGAATAGATGTACATCCGTCAGATTCAGGCATCCTAGACACCAGTTTGTATTCATTACCTTTTGTGAGAGACATGCTTTACATTCCATATGAAGCTCATGGATAACTTTATCACCTTAAAAGCTTTAGTCATAATCCTTAACTGCAGCATGCTAAAATGATAATTTATCTTCAGGCTGTTCATCTCAAACTTTTTTTAGAAAAAATAAGCAGAGTATTTGCTAACACCTTGTAATATTTTTCAAAATGGGTTATACTTGATTTTAATATATAATTACAAAAAAGCCCATCCCCAAATGATTTAACATAAACAATAAATGAGAAATTATGCTGATCAGCAAAGAAACTGAATACTTACCATCTAAAATTGGCGAGTAACTCAGTTTAATTTGCATCCTCTCTGCCTCCCCCCAAAAAACAAAGAAACAAAAATTTTCAATTAAATCCAGAAGAAAGGGACTTTAGTGGGTTAAAGTGAAAGATGATGTAGTCTGCCTACATAATGCTCTTGTGAACAGACTCTTTTACATGAATTCACTGAATATGTGAATTCATCCCAATAATCATAACTAAAATGCGAAAAAGCGCTCTAAGAGGATCAAGGCATCATGAGCTAATGGGAAGTTTAACTATGCAGATATCCAAACAGCAGTTAATGATTTTAAAAATTGTACAAAGACAACTGTAAACTCTTCAGGTCAGGCCCTGTGTATTTCTATGTGTTTGTGCAGTGCCCTACGCAATGGTCTTGATCCTGACTGTGTCTTTAGGGGGCTAACACACAGCAAATAAAAATAGCAAACGTGAGTGAATATTTATTTATTTTTTTTAGAATTAACATTGGTCTGGAGCAAAAGCTCTAAGTTTCTAACAAAAGGCCTTTCATAGTGCGATTTGAAGTAATTAAGGATGGGACTGAAGTTAAGCTTACAGCTCTGGAACAGCCAGGATTGCTTCTGGAGCCTTTTTAAAAAATTGGTCTCACATTAGCACACCTCCAGTTAGGGTGACCAGATATCCCGATTTTATAAGAACAGTCCGAATACTTGGGGCTTTTTCTTATATAGGCACCTATTACCCCCCATCCCCATCCCAATTTTTCACACTTGCTATCTGATCACCCTACCTCCAGTCATCTGGTACAGAGGCTGATTTAAGCGATAGGTTATATACCAGATTTAGTAGGTTTGTAATGTCATATTTGAGTTGTCTCAGAACACCTGGGTAAATGCCATTTGATCCTGGCAACTTATTACTGTTTAAATTAGAGATGTAAGGTGGGTTAGGTAATATTGTTTATTGGACCAACTTCTGTTGGTGAGAAAGACAAGCTTTCAAGCACACAGAGCTCTTCTTTGGGTCTGGGAAACGTACTTAGAGTGTCACAGGTAAATACGAGGTCGAATAGATTGTTTAGCCTAAATAGTTAACACATATTTCAAAGGACCATTCAAGGTGAAGTGGTCCCTTACCACCCCTCCAGTCATGGGGTGGAAGGGTGGGTTGTTAGTGGGTTATAGTTTGTTGTAAAATAAGCCATAAATCCAGTGTCTCTATTCGGTCCATGATTTTAGTGTCTCACAAAGTTATGAATTTAAGCTCCCAGATTCATCTTTTGCAGGTGTTGTGCAGATTTCCTTTGAGAGAGGTCAGATATAGAGTGCTCCTTTTGTGAAAGTGTTCACGCACAGGTGATCTGGTTCTTTGTCTTTTATCATTTTCCTGTGAGTTCATTCCAGAATGTAGGTACCTCATTCAGTGCACTAAATGTCCCATTAACAACTACTGGGGTGAAACCAGGCAATCTCTTCACCCTTGAGTGAACCCACACAGTAAAATGATAAAAGATAAAAACATTGTATCACTGTGGATGAATACCTTTGACAAAACAAGCACTCTACATCTGACCTCTCAATCCTCAGTCTCAAAGAGAATATGTCAAGGGACCATTCAAGGTGAAGTGGTTCCTTAACATATAACCTGAACAATACTTTCAAAAAATGAGCCTGGGAGCTTAAATTCATAACTTTTCTAACAGTAAAAATCATGGACTTAATAGAGACATTGGATGTATAGCCTATTACAACAATCTGTAATCACTAACAACTCTCCCAAGCTCCAAGATGCTTTTTTCCCCCTCCCTTCATCCCGCCTCTCCCCATGACTGGAGGGGTATTAATGGGTCACTTCACTTTGAATGGTTCCTTGAATTATGTTAACTATTTATGCTAAATAATCTGTTACACTTAGTTTTTAGCTGACACTCTTAGTACATTTTCCAGACCTGAAAAAGAGCTCTGTGTAAACCTGATAGCTTGTCTCTCTCACCAACAGAAGTTAGTCCAATAAAAGATATTACCTCACTCATCTTCTCTCTCTAATATTCTAAGATCAACACAGCTATAATACTGCACACCCAATTTGTTCCAAAATCTCCTTCACTGACACTTCAGTCTGGGGGAGTTCCTCAGATTTTTCACTTAAAAAGACTGGCTTGGGCTGGGGATTTCCCTCACATCCTCTGCAGTGCAAAGAATTCTTTAGCTTCTCTGCAATGGCCTTGTCCTCCTTGTGTGATCCTTTAGCACCTCAATCGTCCAGTTGCCCCACTGGACTGTTTGGCAGGCTTCCTACTTCTGATGCACTTAAAACAAATTAGCTTGTTCTTCAAATTCTTTCTTGGCCTGCCTAGTTATACTTTTATACTTGACTTCCTAGAGTTTATGCTCCTTTTTATTCTCCTCACTAGGATTTGACCTCCAATTTTTATAGGATGCCTTTTTGTCTCCACGCACTTCTTTTTTTACTCCTCCTTTTTTCTTTTTTTTTAATTTGGGATATACATTTAGTCTGAGTCTCTTTTATGGTGCTCTTTACACTTGTCTTTATTGAGCTTGTGGTTATTTCAGGCTGACAGTCCATCCTACTCTCTCTGTCCTGCAATATGTGTTATATGTGGCAAAGGTCAGTCCCCAGTGCTTAGAGTGATCAGGATGGATGTGGGGGGTAATAGGCACTTATATAAGTCCAAGCCCAAAATTTTGGGACTGTCCCTATATGACTAGGACATCTGATCTCCCTACCAATGCTCAGAGCAGCATTGTGGTTTAAAGTTGAGTCTGTCTCTTTGCCATGTGTTCCACAGAGATTTTCCAGCCTCCTCCACCAGTCATGCTTGCCCCACCAGTGTAGAAAAAACATCACTCCTGTAAACGGCTTTAGGTGGGTAAACCTCTGCGCTCACAAAAAGCCCCATTAGAATCAATGAGTGTCTGCACAGGCCTATATTTTTTTACTCCACGGCTAAAAAAATCCCCACTTTTTCTACTTAGCATGTCAAGACAATTGAGTTGTTTTTTCATAAAAACTCAGTGACACTAAAAACCAATGACACTTGAGCAGATTAAGCCCTTTTAGCCATGCAGTGGGTAGCTTTGTCCTACCTATCTTGATAGATTGACAGCTGAGCTGCTAGAATATTTATCATGCAATAGCAGTATTGTGTAGACAGACCTTCCAGAAACTGCATAGGTCAACATGTCTGTGGAAACTCACATAATAACTAGAAGTAATAAATGTCAGAAATAGAAGCTGTAGGCCAGACAATTATCCCTACAGACAAATTTTCACTTGAGACATCAGATGAAATTATAACAGCTTCAAATAGAAATATATGATTTACCAGATGGTACGTAGTGCTACTGGCAGCCACCTGAAAGGCTTTCATTTGTCATATGCTGACCTACATTTGTGCTCTGTTTCCAGAGCTAAATGCAGCTACAGGTCACATCTGCTTCCAGAAAGTGGCTACTAATAAATTTAAAGTTCCAAAATTACAACTTAAAATAATTAAAATAACGAATATGTTAATTAAAGAACTAGGATGTTGTTATAGTCACACAGTATTAGAACAGTGTCCTATAAATTCAAGTCCTTTCAAGGAGTACTTAGGGGCTCCCCAAGAAGTGTATAATTGGCACAATAGACAGTAGACTCCATGTTGGGACCTATAATCTCTGCTGGCCGGAACTCCCTGGCTATGGTAAGAGTGGCTGTGATGTGCTCCATTTTATGCAAAATAGGGGCAATTTCCAAGCTCCTGGAAAAGTGCCAGTGCAACCCCTTTGTTGGATTAGGCATCCGTATGTTACAGCTTGATTAATGCCTTGCAGCTTGCCTGTAGTTGAGCACAAGTCACATTGCTACACTGGGATGCCATGCTGCCCTACTCACCATCCCCATCTCCCGCAGGTAGGAACCCTGTTGTAGCTGGTATCTCCTTGACAATGCCATCTGTTTCTGGTGAAGTCAGAACACCAGCATAGCCTTGGCAACAACCCAGTCATGGAACGGCCTCTTTCTGCCAATACCATACATGGGAAACCTTTTAATATCTGCACCTTATGTAACAGGTCATCTATGAACATATATGAATAGTTCCTGCCCGAAAGATCTGACTACACGCAACAAACAGATGAATGGTGTGAGAATAGGATATAAAATACAAATCAGTGATCAAGGAGATGACTGGTAGATTTTGGTTAGCTATGTTCTTTGGGTATTGTTTATTTAAATTGGCGGAGTTAGAGAGAAGTTCATAAGCTTAAGACAATAGAAAGAATAAAATGAATGAATGACGTATAGAAGGTAAAGACAGTGGAGCTAGCAGGAGGGAGTGAAAGCTAAGGGAGAGGGCAGGAAGAGGTTGGAAAAGACAACCAACGAGCAGTGACTAAAAGTCCACATTTTAGGTGTTGACACCACCAGCGTGCAGGCACTCTGTGGGCCCTGCCAAGAGTTAGGGCAAAAAGAGAAGAAAGTCCTTTGCTCCAAAGGTCATATACCATTCTTGCACTACTTCCTGTTAGCTCCCGTGGCTAAAAGAAAGAGTTGCTTGCAGCCTGGTGTCTCCAGGGAGGTACCTACATATGCTGCCATTTCAGGTCTGGGTGTCATCTGCTGCCACGGCCCTAAGTTCTTCCCTGTACGATATAGATCTTTCTATGTTTATCCAGCCTGAGTATGATGGATGTATTAATAACAGCAATTAACTTTATTTGAAGACCACTATGTAGTTTCTACTAATATAGAAATGCAGGCTAGGTGCTAGACTGATACATTAGAAGACATGATTCCACTTCTCAAAAGCTTAGATTCCAAATTAAGACAAGACACAAGCAGTGCACGTAACCGACAACAGACAGGTGATGGGGAGGATAAAGAGAGCAGAAAGAGAAAGAGAGATCACAGTTACATGTTTGTTTTATGTACATCTTGATGATTTTAAAGTAATTAGATGAAAATATTTTGACAAACATGCAACAGAAAATAGTTTTCAATGCTTCCTATTGGCCAAAGCTCACTATTTTTTTTTGTAAAAGGATAGAAACCAAAATTTAAAAAAATACCCAAACTGAAAATCTTTTGGATTTTGGTTTCACTCCTTCCTCTTCTCTTCCCACAGTCCCATCAAAAAGGAAAATCTTTTAAAGGGAATTTTTATTTTAAAAGGGAAATTTAAACTTGCCCAATTGCTTTTTTGCCTTGCTCTAATTTTGAGAAATTTAAAATATGTATGAACAGATAAGTAATCAGCAACCCTACAGTAGCAGTCTTTTCTTCTGGATACAATTCATTCCATTGGCTTTAAGGTATAAACTCCTGTGTTGTCAGAATACTGGCTATTTACGGTTGATGGCAGAGACCAGCTTAGGCTCCTATTGACAGTCCCTAGCTCTGAACAAGTTTTTTATGTCTACAGTGCCGTAAGTGTACATAGAGACTTACAGAAAAATACAGTGACAGATCCTTACCCAGATAAAGTTACACTCTAAATTAGTTTTAAAAAAGCATGGGACGACAACAAAGAGAAAGGGAGGAAATATGAGGGGATTAGATGAAATGGTTGTAAGCATTCAGATATATAGTATTCATCCTGGTAATTCCTCTTTGGAATTTTTTTAATCATTGTAATATATTAAGGTGGTGTTTGAGGTGGTGCCTATTACAAAGGTCAGTGGAGGTCTGTGATGGAAGGCTGACTGAAAGAAACGAAATGTGGGCGATTGATTTGGTGGAAGAAGATTTACTTTCTAAAATCTGGTTGATCCCCCCCCCAACAATATCTAGTGTTTCTCTTGAACTTGGTTCCTACTTGGCCAGTCTGATATTTTTTAATTTAATAAGCCCTGTGTGCTCTGAAGGTTGCCAAGTAATTGGTTTTGGAACTGTTTTTCCTGAGTGCTTACCTATACAGTGCCACCAAAGTGCTCTAGAGGGGTTTGATTTGCAAAGGGCTATAATGTGTTGTGCTCTAACTGCCCCACATAGCCCTTGCTGGCATGCTCTAAAAGTTATCTAGTTCCTCTTAACGACTACGTTAACAATATTAGGTACATTTTAGAGCATGCCAGCAGGATCTAGGTGGGGCAATTAGAGCACAACACATTACATCTCTTTACACAAACCCCTCTAGTGCGCTTTACCAGCAGCATGTAGACAAGACTTTGTTTCTTTTCGTGATTCCTTGTTAAAGCAGCTCTGGAACTACCCTCTTTGTATAGCAGGTTGCTCTTCTAATTATGAACGCTTTCCCTCCACTGCTTGCTTTGGGTCCATTCTGACAACAGCAACATGCTTCTGTACTACTTATTCTTTAAAATGTAATATCATCACAGATATACTATTAATTTTACCATATCTGAAAAATTACAGCTAAGAAATGTTCACTTTTCTCCCCCAGAAACCATTTTTTTCACTATATGCAGCATCTTTTTCTTAAACAGAAACAATAATCTTATTTTATTTTCAAGGGGAAAAGCTTCATTAACTCTGCACACCATAATAGCGGGATAGCCTTATTCAATACCACAGTTAACAGCAATAACAATCTCTTTGAAGACTAACACTGATTGAATTGATCTGCCTATGCCATTCAAATAAAGTGTACAGTACCAGTCCAGAAAAAAAGCTTTTCCTTCAGACTGTCACTGAACACTTTCCCCAGACCTGACAATGAGTTCTGTGGCACTCTAAAGATTGTCTCTTCCACCAACAGAAGTTGATCCTATAAAAGATAACTCATTCAACTTGTCTCTCATAAAATAATTGAAAGAAATATAGTGGATTCTTTGTCATAATAATTTCCTAGAAGTTACGCCACTAGGTGGTGACAGCTCAACACAGATTAGCTTCTTGACTTCCAAAGTAAATGTGAACCGTAAAACTGGCAATATAGCTTAAAATAATCATACAGTCTAAGTGTATTAGAAAAACACTTTGCTCTTTTGGCTGGATAACTGCCTGCTTCAGTTTGTCTCCTTCCCTATCAAGCTGCCACCACAGGTTCTTTCACATTAACTCTCCCCTTCCTAAATCCAGTTTATTAACATAAAAACTCAGTTTCTCAAAGCAAATGTTACCCCTGCACCAGCTCAGTCACCACCCTGGGTGCAGGATATGCTGAAGCCCTGCTATAAGTGTTGCATTTGAATGTCTATTACAGTCCTATCTTTGGGCTTAAAACATCTTTCCACCATTGGGGCAGGGTTTCCACACAGCCCTCCCCCTAGGGCTATAACTAACACTCTATTACAGACCTTTTATCCCCAGCAGGTTCTTGCCTCCTAACAGGTATCTAACTGAGGATTCCCTCCCCCAACAGAATCCTGCAGGTCTCTCTTCCTAGGTCTTTGTACATTAGGGTTCTGGAAAGTTATTTCCACTCTACTTTACTTCTCAGTCTGCCCTTACTTCTATATCTCATTCCCAGCCTTCCCCTTATACCTTGTAATCTGATCAGACAATCACCATCTGGACTTTGAATCCTATCACCTGAGAGCTAGCTAAATGAGGCACAGGTGAGGCTGAAAACAATTCCCTTAAAGGTCCAGCCCTGGAACAGGTGCCTGGTGATGGTCAGTTCCACTCACCAAAGCATTCTGTTAAGAGTATCCACTGTATTTCTAAACCTTAATAAGATAGAATGTGCTGTTCCCACACTCTAAGATGGAAAGCCATAATGCAGAGCTCTTCTACCCGGTCATGAAAAATCCCCTTTATATGTAGTACGCTATACAAATATTTTATGTTGTATGAAATTGTCCCACAAAAACCTCGTATGGCTTGATCCTGTGAAGTGCTGAGAACCCTCATCTTGCACAGCTCTGTCCAAGACTGTTTTAACAAACGGGCTGAAACTGATCAGTCCCTCCAATTGCAAATCCCAGAGCAGAGTAAAATCACATCCAGCTATTTCAGAACCTATGGTGGAGATAGCATTCAGAGTTTCTGAACGGCCTGGATCTGAAAAGAGAATGTCTGCCTGAGTTTACAAACAACCAGGAAGAATAATTCTAAGACATATGAAGTACCCCATTCAGGTTAAAGCGAGGTTGATTCTAAAATGGACTGTGCGGGGTGGGAGAGAAGGGCTACTGACACCACTCTAGTGAGAGTAGCACTTTGCTGTCACCACCTCATCATGGCTGTGCTGGGCTGCTGTCAGCTGGGCAATCCAAGGTATGTCCACACAGCAAATAAAACCCATGGCTGACTCGCGCCAGCTGACTTGGGCTTGCTGGACTGTTTCATTGCTGTATAGATTTCCAGGCTCAGGCTGGAGCCCAGACTGTAGGACTCTGTGAGCTGGA